>JBBPNP010000045.1:0-107258 GCA_038090955.1 Xerocomellus intermedius
GCATCTCGTCATGCATCGCCTTAAGAAGGCGCATTTCCCTTGATCCAGACCATATCCCACAAACTATACAAGCAGGAGGTTATGATCCGCCGAGCCTTGGAATTTACGCCGTTGAATGAAGTTGGGTTGCGGTTGGGTTGGCGGCCCAGGAACCTTTGTAACGTCATTTTCTGCTTTGAGAATTCTGTCACATCAAGGCGCCGAGTCGTCATAAGATGCTCCTGGCTTTACGGATCAGGCGGGGAAGCTGTCACTAGTGTCTCCGATCCCAAACCACAGCTGGGCGATATCACTGACCTTGTCGTGTTCCAAAGCGTCACATCTCACATGCCGACCATGTCCCAACGAACTACAATACGCCGAACTTGGTGACTTCCATCAAGGACATTCCTACCTCACTGCGCACGCGTCAAGTCCCTGTGCTGCCCTAGTAGCGTCTCTGTTCGCGCAACAGTGGGGTCTGATCAGTCCTTTATGTCAAATGGATGTCGGGGTGAAATGTGGTGAAACCGTCGGCGTCGACCCTTAATAGTTTTCGCGCTGGCTTCATTTATATGTCTCTTCTTCATACTCACCTCTTCCCCTGATTTTGCACGGGTTGGGCTCCACCGCTCGTAGACGAACATGGTCACATTTGCGATATTCTTGGCAAAACTTGACGGTAATGAATGTCAGGACTTTGTTCTGCCATCATTGTACGGTCAGTCCTGCTCCATTCCAGGGGGTATGTCGGCGCTGTAAATGATACAGGAGGGCGAGCTCAAGGTATAAAAAGCGGGTGTATTCATCACTGGCCAGCAGGAACTCCAACTCCTTATCGCCTGTTAACACCGGCTCTCTCTCATCGAATCGACGCCAACATGTTCATTCGTCCCTCTGCCATTTTCTTCTCTGTCGTTGCCCTCGCTGGGGTTGCGACTGCTGTCCCAACTGCCCTTGAAGCTCGCGGCCACGACGACGGCGGGGTCAACCAGTGCAACACGGGTAGCATGCAGTGCTGCACCAGCACCCACACTGTGAGGATTTTCTCGTCGACGCCAGTGACCTGAAAATACTGAGGGGCCATTTTGTAACAGTCCACTTCCACTTTTATCTCACAGCTCTTTGGTTTTCTGTCGGTCCCCGTTCCTTCTTCTGGCGACGTCGGGTTATCGTGCTCCCCGATCACCGCCGGTGGGATTGGGACTGGCAGCTCCTGCACGCAGCAGCCCGTTTGCTGCACTGGCAACACTTTTGTGAGTCCATCCTGTCACTCACATTCGCTTGTACTTCGTCTGAGGCAGACTCGAATGTGCGTGCAGAGCGGTGTCATCGCCATCGGTTGCTCCCCCATCACCATCAACTTCTAATTGTAAGAGTCGGGTCGTGGAGGACCTTGGTCAAGCTAGGATACGTGTTTCGAGGTGTCTGTTTGGGTGATTGTAAATGTGATGTATGCCAGTGTATGAATATTATCGGTACGAGTGAAGGTAAACTTGAACTTGCAAGCTTGAATCGAAAGCCTCGACGACGCCCTTCGACTCTGCTCGGTGTGAGCGAAAACTCCTTGTCGGCGCGTTGACCGACCGATGCAGATGTGCCGCTGAGTGATCTGTAACCATTTTGATCTTTTACACTGCAACGTCTGCAGCCGTCCTGCGGGACGGTGATGCCCAGCCAGTCTAGCGCAATAAACCACTCGGTCGTAGATATCATAATTGTAATTGCGAACGTAATATATCCAAGTTGATCTGTCTGAACCATGCTGATTGTCGATGCGGCGCGCTGTCTTCAATGGTCGGCGCCGATGAATGATCGGAAGACGGCTTGCTCAGTCCGGAGAGTCAAGGTGATTATGAGCGATCAGGTGAAGTGCTGGAAGACAAATGACGCAGTGAATCCACAAAACCATCATGGGCCGTAACCGCGACTCTGCGAATCGAGATTCGATATGCTCAAAGTTGACCACGACGAGTCAGACTCGGTGCTCGCATTCGAAGTTGGACAGACCAATGAACCAGAGAAGACGGCGACTCTGCGCGAGGGATTCAAGTTTACATAGTTCGTTCTGGTTGTGACTGGGGTCACGGTATACATATTAGTAGGTTGACAAGATTGGCATAGGCCGTTTCGCAGGCTATGCATCAGGAAATTAGTGAGCTGATGATATTCCTAGATATTCCTAGATATACCCAATGCACTCCTAAAAGTCCACAATAAATTTTCTAAGGATTGTTCATTTGGCATATAAATGATGATAGGATAGTTAAAATGTAGCCTGGTACAAATGTTCACATGTATATCATCAATATCTAGACATATCATCACTTCACCAATTTCCTGATGATTGCGCTTCCAGAAGCACCCGCCGAAGATCCGGATGCGATGACACCCGCGCTGATCGCGCCGAAGCCTTTTACTCTTTGGAGATGACGCAGGGATTCATGACAGCGGAATATTCCTAAGGTGTCCTGGGGGAAGCAGCATCCCATCATCCTCGGATTCGTTAGGAAGGAGTACTTTCTAAGAGCTTCAAGATCTGCAAGTCGTTTCGGGTTAGCCTGAGCCGAGTCCTAGGACTCACCTTGAACAGGTTTTAGCGCAGCGGCGACCCTGAATCTCCCTTTTTTTGCTATGTAGCTGTCCTCCTTCCAATCACAGCTCTCAGGAAGCGACAACGTTACACACTGCGCTGGAGATAGGTTCTAGCAAGAAGGGATGACAATGGTCACATCTACGGGTGTCGAGCGTTGCTGGTCGTCGGGGGATGGACCAGGCTTTAAGTATGCTCCGAGTCCATCGCTCGATGTGGAGTCCTTCTCTGTGTTTTCAAACTGTTGTAGGTGTGATGCAACCGTCGCGCACAGAATCTAGCAGTTGAGATTGGATTTAACGGTTGGACTCTTGGGATAACGCTCTCTGACAGTGATACCTTGCACACTCGTCGAACAGGGTGGATCATCCTTAAGTACACCAACTCTCCCGTCACATCCAACCCAAACCCGAATCTACCAGACCTGTAAAATACCTGCTCTCACCTCGCTTACAAAACCACAACAACTCCACTACATACGCAAAAACAAGACCCAATAACAAGCATGCATCGGTACGCACATTGAAGCGTAACTACCAACCCCGGTTGAATGCCCACCGATCCCCTCGTCGAAGGGCACTACCTCATATATCCTCTGGTTCCAAGACGAAAGGCGAATGAACAGGAGTACCGCCTGCCTCAGGCGGCCTCAGTCATGCCACTACGGTGATTCTGAAGGCTTTCGTTTGTATCTGTTTATCCTGTTGTGTAGGCTCTTTTTACTATCAACTTACACCTCATTGGGGGTACTTATGTTACCTTATTTTAGTTCTGAGCATCTTATCATGCCTTTTGCCTTTGGTGACAATATGATATGGTGTCTCGGTGCTATTTGACTTATGAATTTCAGGTTGGACAAAACACTGTCATTCCAGACTCTCATTGTTCGCCTTTTGGCAGCCAACACCGAATGGTCGCGCTTGCACCTCACCTCTGCTGTTGGGGTATGTTACCTTATTTTAGATCGTATCATGACTTTTGCCTTTGTCTTTGGTGACAATATGATACGGTGTCTCGGTGCTATTTGACTCATGAATTTCAGGCTGGACGAAACATTGTCATTCTAGATCCGTCACTGGCATTGTTTACCCTTTGAAGGCCTTGGCTGCCAACTTCTTCACTCCGATCTAACACTCTTTTTATGTTGCACATCAGGGGTTTCCTTGAAGATTGGCGAGAGCGAGGTGGGGTCATTGGTCCTTGCCCTGCCCGCTCACGAGCGTGGTCAACTCGTGCTTCGTCAGGGTAGGCACTGGTAAGAGTGGACCCTTGATTCTGCAGACACTTGCCTGTTATTAACTTGAATGCCTCTATCGTAACCCTTTCCACTGGCAGCCGCAACCTACATTCCCGCGCCTTTCCGCGAGCAATGAAGAAAGCGCTCGTATCAATGATCAATCCAACCTGGCAGAATGTGGCTGTCTAGGCTCCGATCTTGAGCTGACCCTGCGCAATTAGATGTCAAGGATGTCGAATTCTTGGACGGTGTCCTCTTGGGGATGACCATCAATAGCATCGTGCCATCGAGATCATTTCAATCACGATGGGCTCAGGACGAGGAGGAAGGTTTAGGGTTTTCAGCACTTTTATACAGGGACTCGGTCACAAAGACTTGGAAATCCGGCAGACGTCGTCCGGGCGCCGTCCGCACATCATGGGAAAGCAGGAATCTTTGTTTTCATGAGACTGCCGGTAACAACATTGTGCCCTGTCTCAGTCATGTTTTATATTCGTTAATAAATGTATCCCCAGAGGAGCAACCCTCCCAACCGATCACTAAGCTCATGCAGCCGTGGAAGATCGATGGCAAAACCTTGTGATCGATATGATCGATCGTCTAGAACAATGCGCCAAGTACATTAGGCAAACCTGACTTGTTGAATCTTGATCGATACGAACTAATGGGGTAACACGAACGACGCTAAAAGTACACGACAAACAAACACAAACGTACTAATCCAACCAACTCTGGCAACTCAGGAACTTGAATGCTCGCCTACTCCATCTCAACCACCAGCGCCCTCACCCCAATCAGCTGTCTGGGACCCTGGCGTATCCGCCGGACTCGTCGTGCCCGCGAAACGCCGGATGCGGCGCCAACCTTGCCTTGTCCATGTCCGAACGGAAACACTTGATGGAGCGTTATTTTGTCCGGTTTGTACTTGGTGTACGCCCCGCCATTGCAGTTTGGGTGAACGAGGCACGTCGGGACCAAATCTACGTCGACTCGTCAACGAAGCATAAGTCGGTGGCGCCAACGCGGTCGGGCGCCACCGCTGCCATGGCGTAGTTCAACGCCGTGATCTTAACAGATCATACTCATATTCCAGAATCGCAACTCGAACGTTGGGTAAATATTGGTCCAAGTGGATAGCCCACATCCCTCATTCGCTGCCAGTCATCCGTCCTCTAATCCCCGACGCGGCGTTTGGTTTGGGGTGCGTCGGAACGAACGATGAAGTCACCCACGTTCATCTGCACGCTGCCCGCAGTCATACCGACTACCAACAGCGGGACCCACGCATGCCCACGCGGCTATCGTACACGACGCGCGGGGTAAATCGGACGTGCCCGGACCCGACGTGGCGATCTCGAGAGAGTTTGCGGGCTCGCGGGGGGTGATCACATGTACGATTGGGACCGGGTGGGCTGGTCGTGTGACGGTCGATCAAGTACTGGTGCCTCATCCTCTTGCGTTTCTTTTTGTAACAGCATTTCGATCGGTCGTTTGATGAATTGGGTGCCAGCTTGTGCCAGACGACGCTGGAGGTGCTTGAGAGGACGATACCAGACCGTCAATGTTTGGAGGTCATATTCTTCGATTGCCGCATCTCTTGGAACCGACACTGGCGTTGACATCATCTTGATTTCGTAATCCCCCTATCGATAACCCGATTCGTGACATCGTCGTCAACGGGCTCTTTGCGCCCAGAAACACGTTCTAGATCGACCGACAGACGGTTGCGGCGTTAATTAGACTTTTTCACTAAAATAAACTACACCGAGCATAATTTGCGTATCGTGCCATGGTGAATACAATAAAAAAAGGTCCTTTCTTAAGGAGAACCAGCCGGAAAAAAGACAAGCGGGCGAAAATGTGGATGATTGAAACGGCGAATAAATAATATGGAGACAGACGACGTTGTTACACTGTAAAGTGGATGCAACACAAGCCAAACAGAGCTTCTCAGATACTTCAAACTGCGTGAATGTTAACACCATTCTGTCCTTGATGGCGACACAAGAAAAAAAGAATCAGAGGCAAAGAGAAAAAGTCGACGCACTGGCAGAGCGTTATGCTCCACGTTGCATCGCGTAATATCGCTCGTACTTTTTATCCGCCGAAGACGCTGCGGGCATGTGTCGTTCGTCCGCTTTTTCTCGCTCAAAGGACGATAGCGGAGCGATGGAATTTCCTCCTGATGTCAGGCCCGGCGTGGTTACGTATGGATAGGGTGCCAATCGCGAGGACGACATAGTGGATTCGTCAGGTCCCCGGAAAGTACGTTGCGATGGTTGATTTGACAACGGAGACGGCGTCGGATGGAACGAGCTGGAACTAGGGTGGAACTGCATCCGCCCCTCGTTTCGCAGTCCATGAGGTGGCGGGAGTGGCGGTGGATGTGAATAATGTACAAAGCTCAGCGAGCTGGATGGTGGCGAAGGGGAAGGCTCAGGGGCGACAGGGCTATGCTGAGAGTACACGTCGCTTCCGGACGCTGAACCGACCGACGACGTCGAAGCAAACGAAGTGCTCTCAAACGTATTACCCCTGGTTCCAGAACCAGCAATGGCAATCGGCGAGGATTGGCTTGGGTTGACCTCTTCCTTTGGTACAATCGCGCTCGCCTTTTCCTTCTTTCGGCGTTGGGTTGTCGCCACGTGCCCCTCCTTTTTCGCACGAGAGCGAGCATAACGGAGACCGCAACTAAGCCACAACACATGTGATCAGGGGGCAGTTCGTGACACCAAAAAACGAGGAATATTACGCACGCGTTACAAAGCTCCTTTTTGCCGCTCGGACCTTTCCTCCATTCGGGGCTAGATGTCACCTTGCAACTCGTGCACCGCAGGATTCCAACGGGTCGGTTGCTATTCCGACCGCTGACCATTTCCCGCGCGGCCCCTGGACTCACGCGGTGCCGTGGAGGAGGTACAACATCCGAAGAGGGAATAGACAAGCCGATATTGTCAGAGCGGTGTCTGTCGCCGTAATCCACGTCCGGACTCGGTGTAGGCTGGTAGCCGTGCTGCGGTCCTCGTGTGTCTCCGTAGTTCGGCGAGTCTGTCTGTCTGTTGGAAGCTTGTGGCCCATATGGTGTTTCACGCAGTGAACACGACGTAGGGAGAGAACTTAGTGTATGTGTCGGGCTGCTGTTTTGCGGCCACCGGTTGTAACTTAAGAATGGGGAGGAGTCAGGGTGAGTGGACCAGGGCGGAGACGAGTAAGACGGTAAAGAACCGACGAAATGACCGTAAGATGGCGACGGTGCATTAACCGGAGGCAGCGTGTAAGAGTTTGGCGAAACATCGTACGAATGTTGGGTGTGGTGTGATGCATAACTGTCCTGGGCCCGACTTGCATACAACGGATGGGCGGACGTTCCTGTACTATTGCGGGGATTGTTCTGGATGGTATGACAGGCAAACATGATTGTCCCTAACTTGGCTGTGAGCAACGCATGGCATGACGTCAAACAAACCACGAACCATGAGGTATGAAAACGCTCTCTACTTCACCAACGACCGTTGGCATCGTGCCTACGATCCTCCATCTTCTGGTACAACTAGTTTTGGCGCTACTGTCGTGTGTGGATGTTTGCACCGCCGACGCACGCTTGGCGAGCTCCCTGGCGGAGGGTTTGTTGGAATATTCGTGGCTGGAGTCTGGCGGCCAGCTGAACAAGACTTTGTGGTCTTGCGCACTAGAGTTGGATAGAATCTGAAAGACTCGGGTGAGCACGCCGGGCTGTGGGCAATAGCAGTGGAGTCTCTGGCCGAGGAGCGAGAGCTGTTCTGGATTCATTGCAGGCGTGCCACACCAATTTGTCCACGGCGTCTTCTGCTGTTCGTCATTGTCTGCTGGTCCAAGGTCGACCACGGCATGGATGAAACAGAGAACAAGTCCCTCGGCAGCCCAGCTAATTACGATGTCGACCGCCATATAGTAGTTGTCCACCGCGATCTTGTCACCATCGCTCCACTGTGGAAGGGGGCCAGTATAGCCGAGAAAACGGCGAACCCTCGAAAGGCGGCAGTACCTGACCCTGGTGAAAGGGTTTGGTATAGGGTGGAGCGTAAAGGGCAGAGTGACAGACCTCGTGACAGTGCCATGCATTGTTCTGTGTTCGAGCGCCTCTGTCAAGTCGGCTTTGGCGGACGCTTGTTCCTCTGGGTGGACAAAGTTGAGGAGCGACTTTCCGATGAGGAGCTCTGCCTGATCATCGAGATGGCTTGCGAAGACAGGGTCCAGGTAGATGAAGTGCAAATCGGACGATAACAACGACCAGTCTAAAAGTTGGAGAATTAGTATAAACGGACCCGAGGGAGTGGAATGTTGAAAGACGGCATGATCGGAGGTCCGACCAACGAATAATGGAGGAGGCTGAATATGAAAAGGGTGGATGAAATTGAACAACGTACAGCAACGGGTTTCGCCGATTTTTGGTAGATTGTGGGCCGTAGGATCGGCGGTAAAGGCAGTGGCCATGGATGGGGCGGAAGAGGTGGGCATGTCCTGGTGAGGGTAACCTGGGAAGGAGGAAAGGGGTAAGTGCGATCTGGCTGTTGGGTTATGTACGGGCGGAGCGTCAGGGGGTGTTTGTTGGGACACGCCTCGTTGAGGTGGCACGAGGAAGCTCATGAGTGGGACCTGATGGAAGAGATTGGGTACGTGAGTACCAATAATAGGATACAGTATGGTACAGCACGGCGAGGAAGAACAGAACGGAGAATTCAAACACCGTACGGGGACCGATTTATTGAATCGATTGATAGGGAGCGGGGATGAGCCTGCAGTGCGACCGCCTCGTTCGAGTGGCGATGATACGGCTGCTAGCGGGACTTGGACTTGGACTGGTTGGGTGTTCGAGTCTGAGTTGCTCACACTCCAACAGTCTGGCTAAAATATTTCCGCTGAATAATTTGCTGTAAGCCACCAGCGAGCAGCCCCGACGCCTCTCGACGGACTCATAATCTCAGTCATGCCACCAACGAGTGTGCTCAGGTCGACGTGGACCATGTGCTCCTCGCGACCTGGAGGACGACGGAGACGGTGCCGAGAGCCTGAGAGAGAGGTGCTCCGATCAATTGAGATCCGGGTTTGAGATCCTCACGACAAGTCAATTTTGTTCATTTTATTTCGTGCCGTCCATTCCAGCAGCACGATCCACCGCGCCGATGGCCCACCGGGGGCACGAAATTGGATGAACTGAACTGCCTCGCTGGCCCGGCAGATCCTACCCACTAATACCGACCCTTGCTTCAACTTTCGTCATCCTCACTAAAATAACGGCATCGCCGGCACAATTTTGCCCCAATTTCCTTTTCCGATCGCTTCTCCATGATAAAGTCCTCGCAGGCGATCGCGATCGCGCTGGATCCATTAAACATGTCCGACGACAAGAACATTTGGGTCGCAGCAGCAGATGGCGACTTGGATCGCATCCAGGTCAGTCCTCCTCGACAATCCATACAGCCGCTCATGCTCCCTACAGGAGCTCGTCGAGCACCAGTGCACGTCCCTTTCATCCTCGGCTATCACTCAATCTGAAACAGACACTAGCAATCTCTCCAAACGCGCCGGATTCCTTCACATACACACCCATGCATGCAGCGGCGTCGTATGCCCAGCTGCACGTCTTGGCCTATCTCGTCCAACAAGGTAATCACCTGGATCTGCGCCAGATCACCTCTCAATATATCCCTTCAGGTGGTGACGTAAACATCACTGACGAAGACGGTGACACGCCACTATACACCGTCGAAAACATCGACACCGCGCGCTGGCTTGTCGACCACGGTGCTGTCATTGAACGGCGTAATGGCGCAGGCGTATCAGTAGGTGCTCCATGCCAACATTCCCCTCTCGCGCTCATCCCACCCCAGCCAATCGAGCACCTTCAGGACGAATTTCCACAAGTCGCTGCCTTTTTGCAGTCGCGATTAGACCCTCTGAGCAGCGTCACGTCCGCTGAGCCTCGGTTGTCGCAGCACTGCCAAAACGCTGCATCAGAAACCTTGACGTCTAATTTAATCCAGTCCGTCAGTGACATCATGCAACGTGCAGAAGCAGAAGGAACAGACCCAGATGAAGAACTAAGGGCAGCCGTCAGTCGAACAGTTCTCGAAGGCGTCTTGACCGGGTATGAGTTGTCCACCCAAGACGGCGCGGACACCAACCTCGAAGATCAACTTTCGAAGCGACCTAGAATGAATGGTTTTCACGACCCATAGGTCAATGTTAATGAGAGATAGCTCGTAGACAAACCATAGCTCGTTGTACTACCTCGACTACCATCCGTTCCGGTGATCACGATCACACGAGTGATCGATCGCAATGATCAGACACCAGTGTCATTGTCAATCCAACTCATGACAGTCTCCTGTCCCACGAAAGTGAGACGCTATTACGGAATACGACAGAGTGAGAAGTCAGCTCAACGTCTCGGAGGACTAAGAGGGGCTACCACATCGGACCCACACTCCGTACCATTTTGGCCAAGGGCCGCAGCCCGCCTGATAAAACATTAGAACGGCGACAACCCATTCCAATCATCAGTCGAAAGAACCCAACACATCGCCCGCGGTATCCCAGTGGGTTGGGTCTTTCGTCCCAGCATATTTCATCTATATCATCAATATGGACACCCATGAACGTTCGCCCGCATCAAATGACCCATTCCCAATTCCCAATTCGAAGCACTCCACGCATACTGCGCACATTCGAAGGCGGCAGGAGGAGTGCTTTGGAGACTTCTTGACCAATAGTCGTGAGAGATTTTTCGCTACCCTCGACCGCGGGCATCCTGTGCGTGTTCCATATTGTGAAGGAGGGAAGCGCGCTCCGGAAGTCGTCAGAGGCGAAGTCTCGGGCCGAGGTGCCATTTGTAGAGGAGTGGAGCAAAACGCTCCTTCTACAGGCGCCGTCGCAGAGCCAACTAGATTAAAAATTGTCCCACTTGATGCAGAAGGTTCAGTGAAAGAGAACTGAAAACAGAGGTCAACTTGCCTGGCCAAACACAAGGTTCAACCATGCAACATCCGCACCTAGGCGAATTTCCTTTTCTGGAGGCGTACTAGTACACTTGGCTTAGATTCACCACCATCCTGGGTAATACGACCGCGTGTCCCGCAAAAAAGAAATGGCACCGTTTGCGACGCTCGCAACGACGATTACGCATGAGGACATTCAGAAAAAAGTCGCTCTTGGGCACGGACCACACGATACCCCCGTGCTCAGCCTCTCGACCGAGGCCCAAGCCAAGGGATACCAAACCATATGTCTCCCGCTGACTACCGGAAAATGGCGGGAGCGGTGGCAAAACATGTGCATCATGCCTTCCACGGGAACTGCAGGCAACGAGGAGGTTATAGTTGCTGAGAAGGCGGCGGAGGCGTGGAGGAAGTCGCCTTCATTCTTACTTGATGAGGTGACGATAACAAGACTGGGTGAGATCTCCCCTTCCCGTCACTCCCACAGTCTTGTGTGGGACGTGCCACTCATGAGCGGGAAATTGACAGATGAGGCGGAGATCGTCGTGGCAATGGCATCCGACTGGTTGCAACTGGATGCCACTGATGATTGGATTCGTCATGACTCTGGCATCGTGAGTTCTTTTTCGCGGTCTTCTGACAGCGGTCTTCTAGGACATGTCGTGTCTTTGGCATGTTGTGTCCGAAAAGGTCACGGTCAATGGGCGCAGTCCTCGCCTGGGATGAATTCGCTGACGAAATGACTTTGTGGTCAGGCTCTCCAACAGGAGGTTGCATATGCATCGTATCTCAACATTCCTACTATAATCCTGCCTCCGCCAAGAAACAGGTCGCATGTGGCTTCATATGGACGTATCGTAAATGAATGCCTTCGGAACATCCCGTACATGCACTTCTCAGTTCGACTACCCATCTATGACCCCGCAGTATTTCAATCGAAAGAATCACCGCCTCACGGAGATCTCGATTCGAGTGGCGCTTCGACCGCGCAAGCGTCCTCGCCGAGACTCGCGCTCTCATTCTCACAAAAACATCACAAATCATGCAAGGCGTCCGAGGGTGAACTCAATGCGAATTGGGAGATGTGGGATGTTATCCGTACCATTTGCGATAACAACGTACGGTTAACGCTGAGTGAGCGGTGAAACGTGATGCGTTTGTTCGTTAAAGTTGTGCTAATGTCGGCAGCACTCGATCTCACCCCACCACTTCCCGCGAACGCGGGCGTGTTGGGCCGATGGGCGGCTGAACCCGTTCATCACATCTTTCTGCCTGCGTCTGCGTTTATCGCAAACGTCAAAGGTTATCCTGTCTTACCAAAAGGCACGCAAGCGTTCGTTCGGAAAAGCATGATCGTGAGCCCTGCGATCGTCTTCATTGACATACCATTGACCTGACGAGACCAGCATCATCCGACTTTCATCTTGTCTGGTGTTGATTCCGGCGTACACACCATGGGTGGTGAATCTGCGTATTCACAATATGTGAAACATCTAGAAAAAAGCAGTCCTGCTGTACAGGCGGCAAAGACAGAGGGATCTGTCGAACACTTTGCCCAGGGATACCAAGATTACCTCCAAAATCCGTTACAGGTATGCCGGTGGTGAGTGTAACCTATGGTGCAACAGTGACGAAGGCGGGTACACAGCCCCTGATGGACAACCTTCAATCAATCACGTATCAAACATTTGAACAGGATCCTGTCAAGTATCACAACTATGAAGAGGTGTGGGTCTTCGTCACAGTGCTATCCGTACTGTATTCACCATAATTGGTAAAAGGCCATCTACCGCGCCCTCGTGGACTGGCCGGATAGGGAGCGCATGTGCGTCTGCTACCGCCTCGCTTGGTAATGTGATCTAATAGCCGTAGTGTCATTTGTGTTGCTGGCGCTGGGCGTGGTCCCCTCGTTTCTCGAAGCCTCAAAGCTATTCAAAGGGCCAAGAAAGAAGCATTTATCTACGCGGTCGAAAAGAACCCGAATGCCTTTGTGACGTGCGTCCTCGCTTGCGTGTTCCCGACCCCTTTTTTTGATCATTCGATGGGTCAGCCTTCAAGGACGCAAGGCGAAAGAATGGGGTCCTTCGGTAGAGCTGATAGCTGGTGACATGAGGCGGGTCGAGGTACCGGAGCCTGTCGATATCTTGGTCAGCGAGCTTTTGGGGTCGTTTGGCGATAATGAATTGAGCCCTGAATGTTTGGACGGCGCGATGCGGTTTTTGAAGCGTAAGTACGTTTGAGCTTTCTCCGTCATTAAGATGTGCTGATGGACGTGGTTAGCGGATGGCATCTCAATACCGTCATCTTACACGGCACACCTCGCACCTCTGTCTTCATCGAAGCTATATAACGCTGCGAGAGAGAGCAAGGATCTCAAGGGTGTGGAAACGCCGTACGTGGTGATGTTCCAAAATGTCAATATCCTCAGCGGTGACGGTGGTGGCGCTGGGGGACGATGTGGGCCAAAAATCCAAGAATGCTGGGAGTTTGAGCATCCGACAAAAGACGTAACTATTGATGAGAGAGGTCGGGAACTGATCGCTTGAGCTAGTTGTACACGATGCTCACGCCAAGACAGGCTTACCTCTAACGAACAGCCACAACGTTCGCTCTGCCAAGCTGTCTTTCCATATCCCACACGCGGGGGTGATGCATGGACTGGCTGGTTATTTCGAGGCGATACTGTATGGCGATGTAGGACTGAGCATCCATCCGTACCGCAAAGAGTGGGTTTCCAAAGACATGCTGAGTTGGTTTCCGCTGTTCTTTCCCTTCCGGGTGCGCTTCTTCTCCGTCTCCGCCTCCTGAAGGGTGATACACTGAGCGAAACATGTTTGTTTCAGGAACCACTTTATCTACCCAGCAACTCGGAGCTGCAGGTGTCTATATGGCGTCTCACGAACGAGCGACAGGTGTGGTACGAGTGGTATGCAGAATCGTATCTTCCGGTTGCGAGCGCGTCGTTGCCCGTCGAACACGCCGACGACGCGTCTGCCTCGGACGGGCCGTCTTTTTCGAGCACGTCGACACATGTTGCTGTTCCGAGCCCTATCGTGGACGCGCTCGATGTGTTCCCACTGGTCGAACATCGTGCCGAGCATCGTCCGGGGAGCATGGAGGTCAAACCACCGTGTGGTGTTGTCAAGATTGGTCAGACTGCACTGCATAATCCCGGTGGCCGTAGCAGTTGGATAGGTCTGACGTGATGCCATCAAAAATAACATTCGGCCGTAGTAAAAATAGTCTTCGGGTTGGATTAGAACTGGAAGAGTCTCGAGGATCTCATCGCAACTAAAATATTGTTGGAAAGTACTGGCGTGGATCACAACAACCTGGACTTCAAGACGGTGGAGAAACTCGTCGCCATCATATCTGGTGTCCATGACAGTCGGCAACGTTGGAGCGACATGTAAATCGCTGCTTTTGAAATTAATTCAAACTCCGAGCATATCCCCCAACTCGTTCGCCAAGAGTATTCTTTCTCACCCATCTTCTTTACCACTACTTTTCTCTTCCGAACACCCAGCGAAACCTCGCGCACTCGTTCACCTAGAAAAATGAAGTTCATTACCCTCGTTACTGCCCTCGCCGTCGCCATTCCAGCCGCCTTTGGCCTGACCATCAACACCCCGTACGTGTCGTCATGTCACCCACTCTTTTTGTCCGTATTCTCACCCCTGCAATAGTTCCAGTGTCGTCGAGTGTGGTAAGTCTCCGCGTTTCCAGGGTAAATGGAACCGGCGTTGATTATACCCGGTTGATGTGGTCAGAGCCTACCCAATTCGAATGGTCTGGTGGAACCAGTCCTTACTACTTGACCCTCGTTCCCGGTAAGTAAACTCCATTCTGTTTTGTGCGTAGACGCTTAACTGGTTGTGGATGTCAGCTGGTCAGCCCTCGGCTCCTGCGGTAAGCTAGTGCACTCTATTTATTTGTATTTTTACTGACCTGCGTATTCTAGATCAAGCAGTTCCCTACGCAAACTGGCACTTCTTACACCTGGAATGTTGACCTTGGATCCGGGACTAGCTTGTAAGAACAATTTTGCTATTGGTGGTCGGGTTCATGCTCACTTTCTTGTGTAGCACCATTGCTTTGAAGGACAGTACCGGGACAACTGCATACTCTGACATCGTCACGATCCAGCCTGGAAGCTCTTCTACCTGCCTCAACAACTCTGTCCAAGAATCAGGTACCGGTGATTCGGGTGCTGCTTCCACCCCTGCCTCGGGATCTACCACAGCCGGATCCACTGCTACTGCAACTGGAACCACTTCTCACTCTTCGGGCTCTGCAACCAGCACTGCCTCTAGCAGCAGCTCGACCCAGAGCAGCGCTGCTGGCCGTCTCAGCGTGTCCTCTGCGTTTGGTGTTGCTGGTGTCATGGGCTTGGTTGGCGCTGCGCTCTTCTGAGCGTCGGTCGAACTGTTGGCGTTGTGACGAACCTTTTACGATGACGGACTGTGATCATCGATACTGGGTTGTTTTATCGTTCATTTATACACTACCTGTCGTTGCTGTGACATGATTCTGTCAGATCACTGCATTGGTTTGTAACTAAAGCTAGTGGTGTCTCGATTGTGACATAGAACCTTTTAGACTGGGTTTAATATTTCCAATGTCCAAAACATTTGACACGCATTTGATGGACGCCTCCGAGTGGCCGTTAAACGTTTCGCGGTTCACAAGAACATACGAGAGATACAATGGTACACGACACACTTGGACGTTGAGAAGGACTGCGAGGTGTTTCCCGATGCTTGGCTTTTCGACAAGGGGATTCCATCATGGAAGCGGCGCATCGAGCTGTGCCTTGGCAGGCGATCCAAGCCATATCCATCGAGAACTTTCGGTGTCCCGCCATTTGCACAAGCCCGAATGAAGTTGGTTGGTCACACCCTCCCGACGAGCCTCGCAACCTGCATTCTAGTCTTGTTACCAAACCTACGCCCCGCTTCCTTTTGGTCTGCGAAGGAGCGATCCAAACGTCCGGTTTGAGACCACTCTACGGTATTCTGCATTCGCTCTTGGCCGAAGCGAACGAACCGACGTGTTGCGCTTGGTGATATCGGTTGGGGGGGACAAGGAACCTCCATGGCAACCGAAACAACCCATCGACACGACAGTAATAATGTACTCGTGGCTGCCCGCCTTGTAACATGACTCGATGACTCGATGACGATGACCATGCGCCCATGGGTCGTAGCGTAACCAGCCCTTCTCGCGATGTCCGGTTGCGGCATACCCAATGCATATCGCGACGCCCCTTGTTCCACCAGAAGCGCCTTAGAAACCCGGAACACATAAAGAAGGAGACGGGCAAAAAAAAATGGAGAAGAAGATGGAAAAAAAAAGGAAACGAAGAGGGAAGCCAAGTTTCGCAAATTGCAACAAAAAAACGCACGCTTCTCGGGACCGTTTTCCGTTGGTAAACCGAAACTGACGATACAATTCAAGTCTTTGTCTCGGGGCCTTTTTCCTAGAAGGTTCGGGTGCTTCCAAACACCGGAAGGTCCTCGTTCGCATGCGGTAATTTGCCCAGTGGTTTCTGGGCCCCGTCTGTGTCGAGACTAGACGGCCCCGTGTTGCCAACGATCAGTGGGTGTTCTTAAAAGATTGTTCTTTCGGCGGCGGTCTAACAAGCCCGTCGGTACCCGCTTCGTTTCGATTCTTTGCTGGTCGCCGCAAAGTCGACGTATGGATTGCCAGCGTTGGCTTGTCGCCCAAGTACATGATTGGGAAGGGGTAGGACCCTGACGAAAAACGACCGGCATGCGTACGAGAACCCATCATGACTCATATTGACTCTTCTCTCGTCCGAATCCGTCGCGGAATCGACAAAGTGGCCACGTCGACGAGCACGGGTCTTGTTATCTTGGCGTGGCTGCTTCGCCGCATCGACGTGACGAGTCCGCAAACGGGTCGTCTTTGTGGAGAAGGCATTGTAAACGTGTCAAGAGGCTGGGTTCTTTGAAGGGATAAACGGTAGTTACGGTACCCCTCTGCGTCGTGGAATGGACGACAAGGCCACGTCAGTTGGCACTGCACTGTATCTGTGGCGGCCCCTTGCTATCGACGTGACGAGAATACAAACGGTCATCTTTGTAAAGCGGGGCGATGCGCTCGACACGAGGAGTGTCAGACGTCAAGAGGTTGGATTCTTTCGAGGGGGCAAAGGTACCCCCGCGGATGCCCCTCGGAACGGGCCATACCATAAGTCGGGCGGGTCATGCGTGCTTGCGAGACATGTTTTCGAGGAATCCGCTCGACTGGACATACGATTGACCTTGGGTCGTCCGCCGTGGTGCAATGCAGCGATTCAGCGTCCTTTGTGGAATGGGCATCCGAGTCTGTTCTCGTCCAGACCCAGCTTGGCGGAAGAATTCGCGTGCCTTGCAAGTACAAAGGTACTCAAGACTCAAGACTTTCGCTCCGAAGCTCCCATCCAAGGAGTCAGAGATGTCGAGAAGCTTCCCCCACGTGTTGCTCGGCGCCACGATTGCTCCGGTTGTCTACTAGTTTGGGTAAGCTCGGACTCATCAATGACATTCAAGCATGCGTTTTATGCTGTTGTCCCATTTCCCCCCCAATCTAAAGCTTGTATCGAGGATAGCTTTTTTCAGTGGTTTGGGAGATGCTACCGATCTCCAAGGCCGCCGTAGAAAGGTGCATGTCCTTGTTACGTGCGGGCATAGGGGTGTGGTTGATGGAATGGATTCACATCTGAGCGCACCGTACTTCATCCCAGGACCCAATCGGTGCCGAGCGGAAAAGAAGAAATTTGATGGCGAACGTTGATCCAATCAAATCCCATGTTGCGATCGCACCTGTGTCCCCCCTTGCCCAAGTTCGAACGTGAATGAAAAAAGTGCGTACAGCTTTGTCTTGTCTTCTTTTCAGTATCCAGCTGATGGACGGGGATTATGGAGTTTTGATGGGGATTCGTCATGGTGGCCGCGTTTACGTGCAGGACGGACAGCAGAACGTCCGTTGTTGTCGTGCGTGTTGCATACAACGTCATTGGACATGCGTAGGCCTTGTGGCAGAGCAGACAAGCGACAGTGCGCGGATTGAAGGAACAGAATCAAGAATGACTCGAATATTGGCGGAGGACGCTTCTGTGAAGATCGAACAGGACCCGCGAACAGCCGTTCGAGGAAAGGCCGAATGATCTGGATTGGGTGTGGTAACAGTTGGGTTCTCCTTTCGCCTCGTGTACATCGGTGAGCAGGCACTTTACGATCAGGCTGATCTCATTGTGATAACCTGACGATGCTAGCCGAGGTCAAGCGTGGGTCCTATTTGCTGTTCGAACATGAGCGAACGTTTATCGATTCTAAAATCGTTGAAAGGAGTCGAGTCAGTATCTTATCACACCCTGGCCAAGGGCGTAAGTACCGTGCACCATCCTTGCATGAAGGCAATTGAAATTGCGATTCAATTGTGATAGTGCTTTTGGATCGCGGCCAGGGCTCCAGGAGACAACACATTCTGTCAGGGATTCCCCAGGACCTTCAGTAGACGAGGGAGGTTCCCGCGAAACGATTCGCGTGGGGTGGTGCCGACGTGATCATCCGAAGGTGTTACTATTTGCGTGTTCGCTCCACTGACATCAAAGAAGTTCTAGAGACTGGCTGAGAACGAGACAACTTACCAGCACGTTCACGTCATTTTCTGCCACGAACACGCGGTTTATTCAGAACATAACGTTTGCGAACTTGATCATCTCGCTTCATAGTGGAGAAGAACGTTGTGGGGTTCGAAGCGGGCTGCTGTGGGACATCAACACTCTGTGGTCGGCACGCATTTTATTTACAGGTCCAGTCGAGCCACGGGCTCAACTGACGGTGTCTACCGAGGTCCGAACTAAATGCGACCGTGTCAGTGGGGTTACCCGGATCGCAGTTGGGCCATCCGATGGGCTGGCTTGTTTCGTATCGTCTCACAGTGTGGGTCACTCTCTCGAATGGTAGGATTCTCACCTTGGTGGGGGGCGTAAACCACAGATGCTTCATGATAGTATTTTTGTGCTGATGCGGCTCGAGGTGCCTTCCCATGCCACGCGTGAGAATGTGGCGCTGCTGATGTGTGACATGTCTCTCTGCGAATTCTTCCGCCCATCTTCCTGTTTCATGGAGATGAATTGGCCACAGCGATATGTATATGAGCGTGAAAGCAGGACACATTTGAAACTTGCGGCACTTGAGAGCACCAGGCGGAAAGACCCGATGTTGTCAGTGATGGTCTTGGAATGAATAACGGTGGTCAACGAGAAACGAGCATCATGAAATTATCAGCATGGTCCATGTCTTCGTTCACGCTGGCCTGGGAACGTCAGAGCTCAGCATCATCTTCGGAGACATGTGCCTCGCCTGGGAACAGATCTATATCTTGGCGACCGCGATCGACATCACCACTCAGGATGTGTTCGTCCTGGCCTCGTGTGCCAGCAGTGAGGCGAAAAAAACAAGCTCGTGCCATTGATAGTGTATCGGCCAATCCCCTTTGGCCAGACGCTGGGCGCCCGAGAAGGACGGTCACGACGGGTTTACGCCCAACTTCAGCCACGCCTCTGGCATGCAACATTGCGGTTAGCAACCCACCCATCATCATGTCGATGAGTTCTTGACATTTTCATTCTCTTCGAAAGTGCAGATAACACCCAGATCGATCTGAATCGCGTTCATCTCTTGCAAGTGGCTGCGCGATCAAGAACCAGGTCGGCGCGACTTGCTCTGCCAGTTTTACCACATCTGACGGAATCGCACCGGCTCATGAATTTCTGTCCCAGATCTGTGTCTATTAATCGAAATGGTTAAACGGCATATTTTCTTTCTCGTTCGCGGGTAGGTTCCTAGCCCCTTGGCAGCCTGCTTTCCATGAGGGGGGACCCTTCGTCAGACCTCGTGCCAGTTTACGCTTCCTACCCATTTCGGTCTTCTTATCGAAGAACCTTGACGACGTGGCACCCCTTCAGTGCAAGCACTGACTTTTTGCGATCATGGGCCCGCAAAGGGGAAAATCAGGGCGTTCGCTCGAGCACAGCTCCGGCACGGCTCTCTTGGCCTCTCTGTCTTCTCGCGCTCGCTCTACATCATGGTTCGCATTATCAGTTCTCCCACGATCACTTTGTACAGTGGTGGATTCCGCTGCCTCCGAAGGCCGTTTCTTACCAAATCGTACCCGACCCATGCCAAGGTATAAAACCTGTGATTCGCTTCCGTTTGGTTTCCAAGATCGTTTTCAACGCAGACCATAGTCGTCGTCGTCGTTGTTCTCTTTTACTCTCCCTCGTCACGAACGTTCGCGTTTTCGTTTCCCCTCGTCGTCGTTCGCCGAAACCAACATCAAGCAATCGAAAATGTGTAGCATGGAATGGTCAGTCTGCGATTTCTGTCATCAGGGGGTATGCGTTCACACCCTTGGTCACTGTAGCGTCGGAGATCAGTACAGGGGGTGTGGGGTAAGCCATTGCCGACTGACGCTGACCGACGTCCACTCAACCATGTCCTACCCTTTTCTGTTGACCAGCACTACGTTCGGGTCTATCAAACCGGCATTACGATCGACTGTGGTTCCCCGATATGCAAGCTGAGCAGGGCACACATGCACAAGACAGCGCGGAACTGTGGATGTATCAATGTACGTCGTCTTCTCCTTTCCTTGCCGTGATGCGCCATCACGCTCGGCGCGTCACGGGTGGTTTCGTGCTCGCGTTTGTCTTTTTTTCGATTTCGGACTCATGACGAACGTGCCGTTGTCCTTTGATTAGGAATATGCCGACTATCGGCGCGTACGCAACCTATTTCAAACCAAGTGCGAGGACTGCCAGCTTGGAGATTATGCAGCATGTCGCGCGGGGCGTCATTGGTGACGAGAGGCGATGAGTTTTTGCGTTCCGCCTCCGCCACCACCACCACCACCTCTGGTGCCTTGTATCCCTACCCTAATGTTATCCCCAAACGCACCAAGAGAAAAAGAAAAGGAAAAAAAAAAAAAAAAAAAAAAAAGAGTCTCGTCGTCACGTCTGTCGTAGTGCTTTTTCGTCACATACACATACGTACATCTTGTATTAATTTATGTTTTTTACTCAATCGGACTGCAAATGCGTGTACATGTCGTGTGTTGTCGTTTTCCCCTTTTATGCGTCATCACGTCGGCACAGCAGGGGCCCCTGAATGGCGTGCGGGGGTCAGTAAGCAGTTTGCCGAGTCAGGTTCTGGGGCTTTGGATCCCGAAATGGGGCCTGATTGCGAAAGTGGGTGGCTCGTTAGACCTTTGCTGACTCGGAGGAGGAGCCGTTGCACGAGATGAGAGAAAGAATGTTCATAGTATGGCCAAGGTACCTAGACACGAAGACGAAAAGTCGAACGTAGTACGGGGGGTGAGCTCGACAAAAAGCGCCACCGACCGGACCGGACCCAAGAATCGAGCACGCCTTTCATACAAGAACTCGTGCTTCCACAGATCCATCGACGATACGTGTACGTGATGCTACAATGTACGTTCGTGACACGATCAAACGACTTCGTTCGTAAACACGACTCCAGAAGTGGGTGATAATCGATAAGTAGAGGCAAACGAGGATTCATCTGTAAGTACGACCCTCATAACGAACGGAATTCATACTTAGTGATGGTGCATTGCAGTGTGGGTGATATCGAATTATACATCGGAATGATAGGCTCCCGAGTCGAAATGGAGTTATGGCCAGGCACTTGCATTGCGAAGCAATATGGCAGCACGCCCCTGGTCAACATCTGTCAGCAGACCCTGCACGGTCCTGTGTTGCGCCTGCTTCGGTCTCAGACCAAGAAACCCAGACGTTTCACATTCTAGGCTTGATTTCTCGGCGCAAAAGCCAAGTTAGTTACTGAATTTCAAAACCGTTTGCCCCCGCGCTTGATGGGCTGCCGCAGCCCTTGGGCAGAGCCACTCCCTCTCCTGATTTGGGCAGCGAGTTTCTTTCGCTCTTCTTCACTGTCCTCGTCAGAAGACGGCGCGCGGGGTTTTGACTTCTTGATGGGTCGCACGGGGGATGAATCCGTATCTGATGGTTGTGCTTTAGTGATGCGTCGGCTCCGAGCACCGCCCTGGAGAGGCGAAGCTTCCCTTGATGGTGTCGGTGACCGCATGCGTATATCAGGCTGGTGATCCGCACGCACTTTGCCAGACCCTGGGGTTGGCCTTGGAGGCTGGATCGAGGCAGCGTCTTCCGGCTCGGTGGCGGAGCCGGAGTCTGCGGCATGATTAATCGGAGTTGGCCTGCTTGACAGTGCGACGCTGTCCCTCTTTGAGCTGGCTGAGGCATCACGGCGATCCTTGGCATTCGATTAGCCATGTTGGGGCCTCGACGTGACAAAAGACCCACATTTGGTTCCGGCGTAACTGTACGCGTGGTTTTAAGGCGGTCGGGTGACTTTTTTATTTTTGGCGTCGGTTCTCGAGGAGCAAGTAGTACCGGGGAGTTGGCTTCAGTCGAGATATTGGCTAGAACACGATTCCATGTAAGAGTGCAGCATGATTATGATAAGGGCCACCCACGAGCATCCGAAATGAAGTTGAACACTGCGGTGATGCGCCTAATGGTCGTGGCCAAACGTGGTTTCGACAATGCATTCTTAACGTGTGTGTCGACAGTTCTACGCGCGGTTCGTGCAATCTTGTCGATAGCCTGAAAGTGGACGATACGGAGCCTGGTCAGAAGGGTTTTGATGCGGATATACATGGTTGGAACGGTTTTACCTTTTCAAGATCTGTGGGTGAAAGATCGCCGACGACATCTGGAGAAGAGAATGCGAGATGGTTCACGCTTATCAGGGGCATGATAAGGTGCTTTGATAGAATGTCGGCAGAGACTTTGTGACCGACAAAAATGGTTTCCCAACGCCACTTGAAGGCGTTGCACTCTAATTGAAATGCAAAATCCTTGCAACGCCACGCATCAGTCGACAGGTTGATCGAAAGATTAGGGGAAAGCATACTCCAAATTTGGACTCGACGACCTCGAATGAAAGCTCCACCACGCCGCCGAGAGTATGGGCACTAGACAAGAGCTCGAGGGCACGTGTTCGCCATGCCTCTTCTTGCTCGTCATCGAGGGATGGCGAGTCGATTCGTTTGTTACATTCACGCCACCGCCTTGCGAACTGATTGCTTGACAACACTGGAGTACGAATAGAATTCGCTTGGTTAATCACCGATGAAGGTGGACTTGCCTTCGGCCCACGTCCGTTTGGTGTCAGTGATCATGATGCAGCAGGTGAGATCCACTGGAGAAGAATGAAATTTCTGTCCGATGGGGACGGTGTCAAGAGCGGTAGAATGAAGCATGGGAGAAAACACGAACGATGAGATAAGGGGTCGAAGTGTGTGCGTCGACCTTGACGAGCCACTCCTTTGGGAGAAGGAGTTCCTACATGCATGATCAACATGGGTGTGTACCGCGAGGGTGATCGTGTACCTCGTTGAACGAATCCATCATGGACGTCGAGGAGGGTGTATCGGAGTTTGAATTTCACTATGGACAACGAAGACGATGGCGGTGAGCGCTGGCTGCCGTTGCGGCTGAGGGTGCTGCAGACACGCATCCTCCACAAACATCTCAGCCTTGCCGTGCTCGACGCCTATGCCGAGACGCAGTTTGGGCGCGATGTCGCCCCCCCGGGCAGCGATACACCGAGAATCCGGCTAAAGGAGATGGCAGTATCAAAGCTGCATGCGACTGTATTCTGGGACAAGGCGAGGCGTGAGTGGGCGGTGGTCGACATGGGATCCAAGCACGGAACATTCCTCCAGTCCGCCCGGCATCCCGATGCCGAGCCGGTCCGCCTCTCCCCTCCCCGTATGACGAGTGTACCCCATCCACTGCGCCACCTCGACCGCCTGATCGTCGGGAGCACCGCCTTCCTGTGCCACATTCACGACGATCGCACCCCCTGCGCCGAATGCACCTGCACCGACCAGGGCATCATACCCCTCTTTGCGGCCCCCAAGCCGGACGACCGTGCTGCGGAGAAACGGCCTGCCGGGATGGCGCCCGCGCAAGATGCCAGAGATGCCAAAAAGGCGCTGACGTCGCTCAGACGCACCCTCCTCGCACGCCTCGACCCACATCATGAACACGCTTCGTCCCCCGCATCCTACATTGACCGGTCCGCACGACGTCGCGCCATGCATCCGAGTTCGCAGTTTGATAGCCCGCGCAGCAGTTCTCCAGGGCCGCGCGAGCTGTCGTCGGCCGTGATCGGCACGCCTCCATTACCAGAGCACAACGTCGGTCGGCGGCTTCTTATGAAACAAGGGTGGCAGCCGGGCACTTTGCTCGGCTCGGCGGCGGGTGAGGGTTCTGGGCTACCGATAGAGGTCCATGCGACCGCACACAGGGCTGGTATTGGCATGCCTCACGGTGCTGCATTGTCCTTTCAGGAGCGCACGGAGAGGAGGTGGGAAAGTGTACAGTCCAGTAGTACTAATTAGACTACGCGACGCGACGTGTCTGTTTTGGCGTGTTATTTGTGGTCACGTGTGTGGTTCGCGTTCTACGCGACCAAAGCCAACTTGAAGTTGTTGTCTTCGTCCTCGACCGCGGCTGACATTTCTTCCTTCTTCTCTTTCCACAACATCCTTCTTCGCTCGTACGCGGCCTTTTCTTAAAAGCCACGGTTTGGGTTTTTCTTTCTCTTCCATCACAATCTCTTCCCTGTATCCTTGCCTCACCCTCCCCTGGTTCGACAAAGTCGCGTGCCGTCTGCATTTCTACGCTCAGTTAGCATGGCCAACAATGCCCGCGTAAGCTCACCCCCGTCCTCATTTTTTTGCTCCCCACCCACCCGTCGCCACAAGCCACAGACTCGAACCCGCATTGGCGCTCGCAAGGTAAATGGCGACGAGAACGCTACCAGCAGACACCTTCGCCAAACATCAGGCGTCACCGCCGGTGGTGCTTCGCGCGCAACAGCCCTCCTCAACGGGCTCAAGGGCGGTCCACAACGTCCTGCCCTCGGTGAGGTCACCACCACCGCGGTCAACCGCAAGGTCAGTCGACGATGCTTCGCCTCACCCAAGTCGCTAAGTCGCACTTCTCCCTCCATCGCCGTCGTCCTTTAGGATGCCATCAAGGCTGCTGCAAAGGAGAGCCTCAAGGACGGTGCAGAGCAAGGCTTGAAGCGCACCCGGTCCTCGTCTCTGGCAGCTGCCACCGGTCCACAACGCATTCCAGCGGGTCCTGGCCGAACAGAGACCGCTACCAACAACTCTCGCACATCTACCGCACGCGCACAGAAACCATCCGTCTTCAAGCGTATGTCGCGGCAGGAAACCGCTGTACCAGTAATCATCCCCACCCAGGTCGTCGAAGAGAAGGAGACTGAAATGGACGTCGAACAAGTCGAAGATGAATCAGAGCCCGATCTCAATGCCATGCTCGAAGAGAAGGACGAACAAGGCATGGTAGGAGTCCAAGAAACCGGAGCCAACAATGAAAATATCCCCGAGCCTGAAGCGGTTGAACCGAAATCTCCACGCGTGTGGCCCGACGTCGGCACAGAGATGGCCATGAAACACTATAAGGAAGTAACAGACATTCAGCGAACATACCATGATGAAGTTGACATTTTCGACACTACCATGGTGTCCGAGTACTCGGACGAGATTTTCAAGTACATGTCGGAACTCGAGGTGGGCTCTCCGTCACTCACAGAAAGTGCATTCGTTGACTTGTTTCCTGACAGGAGGACATGATGCCCAACCCCGATTATATGGACGGGCAGAACGAGATTTCGTGGTCCATGCGACAAACCCTTGTTGATTGGCTCCTTCAAGTACACTTGCGATGGCATATGCTTCCCGAGACCCTCTGGATCGCTATCAACATCGTCGATCGTTTCCTTACTAGGAGAGTCGTATCACTCGTCAAGCTTCAGCTGGTCGGCGTTACTGCGATGTTCATTGCCGCCAAGTACGAAGAGATTTTGGCACCATCCGTCGACGAGTTTGTCTTCATGACAGAGAACGGATACACCAAGGAAGAAATCCTCAAAGGCGAGCGTATTGTCTTGCAAACCCTGGACTTCAAGGTTTCGCAATACTGCTCTCCGTACAGCTGGATGCGAAAGATCAGCAAGGCCGACGATTACGACATTCAGACAAGGACATTGGGCAAGTTCTTGGCCGAGGTTACCCTGTTGGACTACCGCTTTTTGAGATGCAAGCCAGGTCTTGTCGCGGCAGTCGCAATGTACAGTGCGAGGAAGATGCTTGGTGGTGACTGGGTGAGGAACGCACGCGGACCTTTTGCATTTTCCCTGATAGCTGATCATGTGACCTATTTCCATTTCCGATCTCAGAACGCAGCATTTGTGTACCATTCTGGCTTCGTTGCGGAACATTTGGAAACTGGTCACCAATGGATCTGCGAGAAGCTCCTTGAAGACAACTTTGTACAGCAATACGCCTGCCAGAAGTACGCGCACAAGAAATTCCTCAAAGCGTCGCTCTTCGCCATCGAATGGGCCAAGAACAATTCGAGCCGAGGCGAGGAGGATGAAATGATGCTCAAGAAGTAATCTCAGCTCCGTCCCGGCGTACAATGTTCAGTTTCTCGCACGACATCTCTTCCAGTTTCATCTCCTCATCTTGTGCTTGACATCCTGTTTCCAATCCTCGCATCCATCCGCAATCTCAATGTCTGATTACACATTCTAGTCTCATGTCTTATCTGCCTATGTGTTGCTCTTGCCTTGCTATCTTCCCATGCATTCCTCTCACTGCATTTTCCATCATCTGTTTGCCGCTGCGCACTATTGCGAAACACATCGTATTCATCTAATCGCGTATACATGCTCGTTTTGCCTATGCCCTCGCTACCCCGCACGCATCCCCGGCATCCTTTCGCAGACACATCTGTATGCCATGCACCTTGATCCATCTGTCTCTGTCTCTGTCTCTGTCTCTGGTCGCTTTGTTCTCCTTCTTCTCTGTGTCTATCATTTTTATTTTCCTATCTACTCATTCACATTATTCGTACGGCCTGACATTTGTCGGCTTCTTATTCCGATTGGGTTTTGGTCTGCCCTTTTCCCGTCACTTGATTGACTCGAGCGCTTTCTACTTGTTTCCTGTGCGCTCCCGTCTCGTAGCTCTTTTGGGCCGTTTTCTGCGTCACTGTGTAGCACGTAGTAGCTGCCGGGTGCCTACTCGTCCTCGTCGAATCAACAATAATTATTATTCTCCGACCAGGAAAGCTGTTGATATAGAACAGGAAGCAAACTCAGGCTGATCTGATGATCCGAGTCCCGAGTCTGATTACATGTGATTCTCGCCCTCCTAATAACGTTGCCTGCCACCATTCGCTTGAACAGATACACCAATATGTCGCTGTCGTTCAAAGGACACACAATCGTCGTGACTGGCGCAGGTGGCGGACTAGGAAAAGCGTACGTCTCCTACTCGGACATGTCGACCTTTTCGCGCGAACACCTTCTTTCCTAGATATTCACTCTTGTTTGCTGCCCGCGGCGCCAACGTCGTCGTGAACGATTTCAACGGAGAAGCAGCGCAGAAGGTCGTCGATGAGATTAAACGCGGTGGGTTGTTGCTATCGCCATGCGTGCCTGTTGTCTGTGGCGTTGCTGATCGACCTCCACGATGCCAGCTGGGGGCAACGCCGTCGTGAACACGTCTTCGGTGACGGATGGTGCGGCTGTTATACAAAGCGCCATCGATGCCTTTGGACGAATCACTGTCCTCGTGAACAATGCGGGTGTCTTAAGGGACAAGGGGTGCGTTGCTGTCTTTCTCGGGTTTGGACGATTCGTGCGTATGGTTGACCTCGGGGGATAGGTTCAAGAACATGTCGGACGCCGAGTTTGATCAGGTCGTTGCAGTGCACTTGAAGGGTGCTTATGCATGCACCAAAGCTGCCTGGCCGCATTTCCGCAACCAAAAGTTTGGGCGGATCGTCAATACGTCGAGTGCGGCGGGCATCTATGGTGCGTTTTTTGTGCGCAACGTCGTGGACACGTCGTCGTGCGGTTGTTTATATGTGCTATGACAGGAAACTTTGGCCAGGCCAACTACAGTGCAGCAAAGATGGGTTTGATTGGATTTACGAAAGCGCTTGCGAGGGAAGGCGCCAAGTACAACATCAATGCGATTGCAGTTGCACCCGTGCGTTTCTTTCCAATGGTGCGTCCTCTATGACGCGCGTGTTGACCGTGTCGGATCTTTCTAGGCTGCCGCATCAAAGATGACAGAAACTATCATGCCGCCTGAGATTCTCGAAAAGATGAAGGTAGATGGGTTTGTGGATCCCTCGTGGTAGCAACGTCTGAATGCGGACTTTTCTGCTAGCCTGATTTCGTCGCACCGTTCGTCGCTGCCGTGTGTCACCCTGATGGTCCGAACGCGTCGGGACGCGTGTTCGAAGTCGGAGCAGGGTTCGTCGCAGAGAATCGGTGGGAGAGGAGCAAGGGGACTTTCTGGAAGACGGACGAAACATTTACGCCTTCTGCTGTGAGGCGCATTTGTCATTTCTTCTTCGGAATCACCTTAGAGGCATTCAGGTCAAATTCAAGTGGTCCGAAATCACCGACTTTTCAGATCCAAGATAGTGAGTGCAAGCGATGTTCCATGGTGATCTTCATTCTGACAAGATTACAGTCCAGAATCTCCTGCAGATGTTGAGAGCACGGTGTGCCGTCCGCCCCTCACAGGAAAGAACTGTCGTTCATAGTATTGACAGCTCGATGTTGTTTCCACTTTGCCGCCGAACCCTCAATCGACGCCACCCGTTCGATTCGATGGCCAAACTGTCATCATTACCGGAGCTGGTGCGGGTCTTGGTCGTGCCTATGCCCTCATGTATGGTCGACTTGGAGCAAATGTCGTCGTAAACGACCTTAACGAAAAGGGCGCCAACGCCGTATGCGAGGAAGTCCGGAAAGGTGAGTGAACCTCGTCCGCCTGCGATTCTGAAATTCTAAATCCTAATGGGTGGCTCGTTGTAGCTGGTGGCAAAGCAGCGCCTGTCATTTGCTCTGCAGAAGACGGCGATAGCATCGTCAAGGCTGCCTTGGACGCATTTGGCGGTGTGCACGTCCTCGTGGCGAACGCGGGTATATTGCGAGATCGCTCGTTTGTTTCCATGTCGGAGCAAGAGTGGGATCTCGTGATGGCTGTCCATCTCAGAGGTACCTTCAAGGTTGGTGCTCTCGGGGATCCTGGACGTCGATGGTTGCTGATAGCGACGCTAGTGTGCGAAAGCCGTTTGGCCGATATTCCAGAAGCAAAAGTATGGACGGATCGTGACGACGTGTTCGCCAGTCGGTGTCTGTGAGTCGATATACGTACAAACTGCTACTTTACGGTCTGAGATCACTCTTCAGACGGAAACTTTGGGCAGACCAACGTGAGTTTTCCTTGCTGTCGATTCCATCACTATTTCACGCTTTTGGATAGTATTGCGCAGCTAAGGCTGCCATCATGGGATTCACAAAGACTCTCGGGTTCGAAGGCAAGAAGTACAACATTCTTTGCAACGTCATTGTTCCGAGTGCAGGTACCGCGATGACGATGACAGTATGGTCGGTCGACGTTTACCCTCTATCATGACTCCTCACTGACATGATTTCCAGGCCGAAAGAGATGGTGGATGCTTACAAGGTAACTCACCCCGGCGTTTTCATGGCATTCCATCGCTAAATAACACCTTCCAGCCCGACTACATTGCTCCCATCGTGGGCTACCTCACCAGCCAAGACAACACCGAGACCACGGCAAGATTGTTTGAAATATCGGGCGGCTGGGCAGCCGAGACACGGTGGCAACGCACGGGCGGACACGGTTTCCCGACGAACGTGACCTTGACGCTGGAGGACATCCTCGCGAAATGGGACGTGTTTACCAACTTTGGTGCGTGTCTGTATGTATGTCGTACGTTGGGTCTGGTCGCTGACTAGTTTGGGCGTGCAGACGACGGCCGGGCGACGTATCCAGCGACGTCGGCAGAAGGTATGGCGATGCTCATGGCGAATCTGGACAACACTACGGCGGAACCAGTCAAGTCGAAACTGTAATTTCACGGTGTATGATCTAGTTCGGTGGAGTGACCTACAATGTCTGGGCACTGTTTTTTATTGTGCATAATGCGCTGTTATTTAACTAGTGTGATCTTTAAGAAACACGTACCTGATCTTCATAACCATCGATCAGGCTTTGCTATTACATGTGGGAATGATTGCGCAGTATTAACAGTACGTATACAAGGCCTATAGAGCATTGAATAAGGACTAGTATGCTTACAAGGTGATGGTGTCGAAATCAGCGAAACAGTGAATCCAACAAAAAATGCGAGTCAGTCATTCGTGAGATCAATAACCTCAGAACCAGAATGAGATTGTTTGCCTATTCCAGAGTCTTCGCTTTTTATTCTTTGTTCTTGTGACAACCTGGCTTCAGCTTCAAGTCTTTTCAGTTCACTCTGTTACACGGGCGTGAGAACGCATACAGTACAAATGAAAACACAGGATAGATACCTTCAGATTCTGTATCCTCTCTTGCAATTCAGCCTTATGCAAGTCATTGCTTTGGGATCTGTTAGGGTCCGGCTTGGGACTAGGGCTCCTATCAGAGGCATCTGGTCTTGGAACCAGACCATGTGCCTGTAACAGAGCTGAGATATCCTTAAACGCCTGATAAAGTGGCAACAGAACAGAAACCAATGTTACCAATTGGCCTGTATTTGAAAATAAAGAACAGTGACGGTTCATTATTGACGATGAGGCGGGAAACACATTTGGATGGGCGATCTCTTCTAGCTGCCTTGTTAGATGTCTCGTGGAATTTATCGTGGCCATCCGACACGCCCATATCCTTGTGGCGAACACGGCGGTCTTTGACTAACCTCCCGTGTTCAATTTCCAACGAGATCTCCCCAAATCCTGGAGGGTCCTCTTTATTGAGCAAACGCTCGTCATCTAGATAGATTGCCATGACAACATTCTAAGCCTAATCGCACGAGGAGAATGTAGACATAAACGCACCGCTAAGCTGGATGCGTGAAAACATGAAATCGCGTGTTTTGGTATCTGTACTGATGCTCGACAACTCTCCCGTATCCCCGTCGCCTACACGCCCGGGGTACATCGGGGAGCCACCACAGAAGATGTCGTCTACGGTGACCCAGCCTGCGTTGCCTTTGATGCGGGTTTCAGCGTGACAGCGCCATGTGATACTAAACGTCTATCGGTGGGCGATCCAACAGGTTACTCGAGTTGGCGTCTCGAACTCGACGCGGTATTCTTCTAGTTCGTTGTCGTCGACGAGGACGTGTGCGGTATAGTCACCAATCTGCATGATGGGTGGCCGCGACGAGGGACACGCGGATTCCGGAATGTCGGGACTCGGCGTCGCGATGTGGGCGTGAGAACACGTGACGGTCCTAATTGAGCATGACCTCTTCCGGATTGAAGTTGTGCGCTCAGGACCTTTCGTGAGTTTACCAGTCATAGTGGTGTGGATCCCTGTGGTTATAGCCATGTCGCTGTAGAACTGTAACGCTGAAAGGGGCGAGGGCCTGGCAGCGATAATTACCGAGGTACCCACACGGATCGCCGAATAATCCGATTTAGCTCGACCTTGGATGCCTCTTGCTCGTCCGCTACTTGTCTGATTTGATTCAGATTCGTTGCGTTATCTTGACAGGTAAGTAGTTGACTTTACGGTCCACTTTCATCCAACCCGGTGATCCTTGATACAGTGGAACCATCCGGGTACATCGAGAGGCGTACTAGTAGTCCCGCACAAAGAGACGGGGTCTGTCTCCCGCGGGTCGTCTGTTTCAGTGGATGCGAGGAGGTCGAATGCTAATGGAAGAAGCGCACGTCGGAAGAATTTTTCGGCATGCAGCTGAGAAAAAACCCGGACAGATCTGAATGTACTCCTTATATTTTATCTCAATATCTGTGTGCTCTTTTTTTCTACCCAGGAATGTTGGGCGCTCAACTTTGCCATACCAAATCTATCCAAGCAGTCGTATAATGCCCATTCTTGGAATCGTGAAGATTTTATGGTGCAGTGGCTGGTCGTCTCTTTGTCGTTGGTCTCTTCCAATGAACTCGCTCCGATGTCGAGGCCAACAGTATCCGGCCTAATTTCTCCGAGGTCAGGAGTCTCGAAGTGTGTGCGAGCCACTTCCTAGAATCCGAAGCTCTCCGATCGGCCGAGCTTCTAAGAAGCCGCCAAGAAGGGATGGTCCGAGATTACAATGCAGAAAATTCGCTCCGAGGTCAGTCATTTAGTCTAATACAGGGGCTCTACAGTCATTTCACGAAGTCGCGCATGACCGTACTCTGTTGGCAGATCTATCAAATTTTAGTATAGCTTCAATAGATATATCTAAATGAACTTGTTCACACAACTCGATCGAATCTCGGTAGGTTTCGAGAAACGAAGATATATAAATGGCACCCTATCGTCTCCGTGTCAAATCCATATAACAGATGCTTGACGAGACGACGAGGCCTCTTTACAGCCATCATCATAACTGCTGAAGTGGTTGCTCCCCGCGATGTCCCAACGACCCTCAATTACTGTGCTCCAACTGCAACAGATGGCCAATCCCCGTACTACCACGTCAACGAGACTCCAGAAGGTGTGCCGAGATCCAACATACTTGCGGATACCCGCGCTGTGGTCATCCAGGATACGAGAGGCAGGGGAGAGTTGTTGGGTCCCGCATGGCCAGCGTACTACGAAGAACATGGGACGATCAGCGGGCACCCTGCAATCAGCGAGACGATGCTCACTGCTGGGTCAAGCGCCTTGAGATGAGTATTCGGGCTCCTCCGGATGGTGTGGTTATAGATGACGGCCCTCTTAGCACCGGCATACTGTTTCAGGATCTCTTCGCATTGGGCATAATAAACCGTCTGGACATTTTCTTCGTCGACAAAGTATTTCTCCACGCTGGGGCATTTCGCGAACATGAACCCGCCGGCATTGGACAAGATGAATCCTACGCACGAACAGACTCTCAAGGACCGTCTTGGGCATGATGCAGAAAGCCTGATGAACGGACGCAATCGCATTATCAACGTCTGGAGGTGAGACCTTTTTTATCAGTCATAGATAACACGTACACGCATGCAGGCCAATCGAGAATACTGTGGCCCATGACCCGCTTGCGGTCGCTGATTACCGCTCCATCGATCTAGAGCGGGACCTGGTGGCGACAAGATTCGTCTACGCTGACCGCGAGACCAGCACGAACAATTTCAGGTACAATCCTGGACACAAGTGGCATTACCTTTCGGACCAGACGCCGGACGAGGTGACGCTCATCAAGTGCTTTGATTCGGATGTGAACAAGGCGCACTTTGCGCTGCATTTGGCGGTTTCGGACAAGACGAATCCGCCGGACGCGGCACCGCTGAGGCAGTCGATTGAAGTGAGGGCGATGGTGTTCGATACCGAGTAGTGGGCGAGGTTTTGGTTCGTTGTCGTTATACTTTATCGTCGTAGTATCGCCACAGTCTTTCGAGTCCACCGTGTCCATTGGCGGGTCTGTTGTTGTGTAGTGAGGCACGAGGATCACGTTGGAAAGGAATTTTGAATGATGGAGTTTATTCAATTATGTACAGGTTATGGAGGACGCATTGGCTTTCTGGGATATCACTAGATCGTGCTCATCGAAGGAGAAAACGGATAGAAGATGGCAGTCCACTGGAGTTCAAACCCGAGGTAACGACCGTGGAGAAAGGATTTGGGGAGTCATTTAGAAAAAATAGTACGCCAACAAATATTATCATGCATCCAACATGCCTGTCAGATGCCGTGACGGCGTTTCATGTGAACATATAGACCATCCCGGCGACTGAACTTCGACCCGCAGACAGTGCATACCGAGAGACCCTCGTTCAGGTGTAGCATCCGAATATGTCTGCTGATGCTCCCTTTCTGCATAGATTCGTTACAGCTTCCCCAATGACAGGTCACTGTGGGATCTGTTGTAACGCTGTGGCAGAGGCGCAGATGTTTCATAAGATCGGATCGACGGACAATGCAGATACACGTGCTTTCGGTCTTGGAGACCCAACCACATCGAAAGTAAAGACCGAATCTTCTGTTGGCATACTGTGCTAGTGGGCGATCCTGTAATGAAACGTGGTCAAGCGTGAGGTCGGCTCTGAGATTCTGTAGCGCATGTTGGCGAATGAACTGGCAGAGGGCCTGGGAATCTTCTTTGTACTCGGGGGAAGACAGTCCCCGATGACTCCGCATGCTCTTTAGAAGAACAGAACCTCCAGACAGACCCAACCGCTGCAACTGGTTTTCGCATTGTACCTCCCAATCGCTTGGGGACTGCGTGGGCACCCGATTGATGAGTACAATTGAAATAACTCCTTGACGACGGCACTCTTCATAGATAGCCCAAAATTGCTGCCAAGCGTCCAGGTCGCTTATTTCTCCAGCGTGCATACACCACACGACTTGAACACATGGTAGGTTGAGGTATGGACTATCAGTTGCCCGGGCGTACTTGCAGTGGCTCAATGACACCTGGAGAAGCCAATCGTTGATCTTGTCCCTGACATAGTGACCATCCAGTGCTTTATCCAAGCCCGGGGTGTCCCAGATCTGAACGGGCAGGGATTCCAGCAAGGTGGCATAACTGGTAATTTGCGAGGTACTCCCATTGGTCACTTGGGCAGCACCAGGTAAATCGTCTGGAACACCCAGGATCATGTTGATAAGGGAGCCTTTCCCCGTGCCCTTTCTGCCCACGAAGAGTATATCAACGGGAATAATATGCTAGAAATGGAAGCCAGGTATCATGAGATAGATCTTATATGCTGATTTATGAACTTCTGACTTACTTGGGGACCCATGGCTCGAATAAATACCGAACAGAGGTCACAATCAAGCGCCCAACAACTGGAGCCATGCTTACACTCCCCAAAGGCACGATGTAACACAGTGTCACCACGGGTCATAATAGCATTTGCATCAAGTCCCTGAAGAGTGAGCTCTCGGACCAGTGTTATCCCCTTGATGAATGACGCCCTGGAAGGCATAGGCAAATCAAGGGAACACATATACAGCAATATGGGAAGAGATCTTTGGGATGCCGCGCTCAAGGTGACTCGGAGCACTGATTCCAGCGATTCGGGCCTAGAAAAGTCGCATCCGACTTGAACAAGTCTTCGTAGCATGGTAACGGTCTCTTGTTCCCCGATTAGACCCCAGTCATATTCCAACGCTTGTAGAAGTGATTGTTTGCGCTGGCCATCAACTACCCATTCTGTAAATTCATCACATTGGAGGAGTTTTGTGGCAATTTGCGGGGCACGCTCGAAGTACCGTCCGTCGAAGACAGAGGAAAATAGCCGGGGAGGCACAGTAGCCATCCAATCCAACAGGAACAGATCAAAGAGTAAGTGGTGCCGCCGATAGAAAGCAACCTCGAGTGGAAGTACTTGGCGAGGACTTTCGACATCCAAGCCAGCGCCATTCACGCGGCTGACACCGCGTGAGAGGAGGGTTCTAGCATGCTCAATCTTGCCGAAGTATGCGGCATATATGAGTGGGCTTGTTCCGTCCAATGCCTTGAAGGGAGTTCGACGAAGAAAAGCACGAAGGAACGGTTCGGGAAGTAAAAATATTAGGATGCAGATAATGTAATCATGCTGTGCGGCAAGTGATATCCATGATGGGTAGGGGAGACGCAAGATAGCCAGTTCGCATATACGCTGCCACTCGACAGGGTGCTGTTCAATGTCTAATCGGAGAGCTATCATGCCATCGATGATAGTACTGTTTCCTGATTCAAGACACTCGAGGTGGCGAAAACCATGCCTGAATGTATATTGGAGTAGGGGGAGCGGCTTGGACAGGGCGATACCTGTTTGCTGGGGGACTTGGAAGGCCGTCTTGGTATCGGAAAGTGGCCAGTATTTGATCACGGCAGTAATATAACACATGCAAAGGAGTGCCACCCGTGCATGAGCTACCTGCATATCGATATGATACATGGGCAGGTTCATGAGGCTCGACCTTCCAACCAGGTACTCCTAAATGATACATTAATCCCAAGCACAGATAGGCCAGATTCTTACAACTTACCTTGACACTAGAATGAGACAAAATGATGACATCAGTCTCTTCGTTATACAACACGAGACTGCCTAGTGGATCTAGCAAAGCATATCCATGCACGGGAGCGATGTCAGGATCTAGCCTTCTTCCTCGAAGATCAATTGAGAGCGCATCGAGAATTTCAGCCAATTGCAGGGGTCGTAATGCAGCCACGAGCCAGACCAATGCGCGTTGGGCTACCTTTCCATCCGATGACTGTAGGTCAATCGCACGGAGAATTCTCTCGTAGGTTTCATTAAGGCCACTCGGGAGGCTGTAAAGCGCTGTCCGGATATCTCTTGCGGTTGCGCATCTCTTGAGGGTGTCAATTTGACACTGAGTCCAGCGGAACCTGGATGACCACAAACGTGAGCGTAGGAGGTATGCACAGTAAATAGTGGACCTAACATCCCGTCCGCTTTAGTTTGCAATGCGAGAAGGATCTCCGTCTTCAGCTTTTCCTCGAGGATCCTTAACCGCCGGTCGCCATCAATTTCTCTGGTAACATGTAACCTGATATCTGTAGACACTTCTTTTGCCATTCTGTCCATAGAGATGGAAGGAAGCTCGTGAAATTTGTCTCTGATGATCTGAAGTGGGCGGCTGGTTACGAATAGTCGCATTCCGCCGTTCGTCAGCTCGCGGAGAGCATGGAGGAGGCTCTCGACATCTTGGCATTCGTCCAAGGCATCGAGGACGACAAAGGGCTGTCGACTAAACTGTCTTGCGGCACGAGACACAAAAGGAGCCATACGTCCGGCATGTTTGAGGATTAAAGTACCTTCGGTTTTCCCGGTGACCATGTCATCCACCAGTTCGATCAGATCTTGGCCAGTACCATTGCGGAGTTTGCGCAGAAGTTGGGAGAGAATGGAACACATTACAACTGCAGCTCTCGTGGTGCGTTCGTCCCTGAAATCGCAGTAAAAGAACACAATAAATTCTCCATCTTGTAGTGTTTTCTTAATCCCCTGAATTACGGAAGCACTGTGGAGATGGTCAACCTCAGCGTAAAGAACCACACATTAACGCACGCTAGGACTGTCTTTCCGGCGCCGACTGCGACCATTACTATCAGTATAACGCCAGAACATTCAATATTTCAGATACCACACCTTTGCCTTGTAACCACAGGAAGGAATCATCACTGTTCCTCCATGTCTTGTACTGATCTGTCTCAGGCAGCCATGTGCATGTGTCAGGTTGACGTAGAGAAACAACGTCTCCATGCTTCTCGTTGCAATTGAATCCATCGAGCCATTGCAGGACAGAGTCGATTTTTTCCGCTTAATGTATGATAGCTGCGTCAGAACCAGGATCTTGATGAGATTCACAACATACGTACGATCCACTGTCTCATTCTCTTGTTCCTCACGAGAGCCTTTGTTTGACACTTTTGGGGCAACGCCACGAGCCGTTCCTGGCTGCGGTCGAATATCCGTCTCGCAGTTCCTGAATGCTAGGTTGGTGAAACACCAATGCGTTAGATTGTCGGGATGCTTACCAGACCTCTGGCGTGAGCAAGAAATGGAAAAAAACTTGCCGGTCATTGAACAGCTTGATTGCCTCGTTGATTCTAGTCCCCTCGGTACACATGGAGTGGACTGCGCCGCAGACTTTACCCCACAATGTCCTTCCCCCGAGATCGGTCGCGATCGATTTCTCCATGTCACTCAATATGAGCAAGCACATATCAGGTTCTTTGCTACAGAGCCAATCTTCGAGTCGAGGGTCGAGGAAGGAGTCATTGGCTAAGGATTTGGCAAGTATGGAGTGAGAAGCAACGACAATCTTGTCTAACCGACTCTGGGCAACGATTCCCTGCAAGTTGGCACTTTCCCGGGCGAACGCGGTGTGGAGCTTCTTCGAAACCCCCGCAATGTTGATCAGAGTTTCGTGAGACTTCTGACGCTGAGCAGACTTGTCACTGTCCATCACGAACAGGTTCAAGCGATGTCATTACCTAATTCCGAAATATTAGTTCCGGGCTACTACTATCATGTCTGAATCAACCGCTGGGACACGCTCGAGTACGGAAGACAAGGATTTCGTCGTCGTAGAGCGGTGAGGAGAACATCCTCCACCAAACAGACCTCCCCTGGGCTGATCGCACGCGCCAGCCCAACTGCGCGCGTGGTACTACCATCTGCAGAGGAGCACGACGACGACGAGTACGAATCGGCCCAAGAAGACGTGGAGGAGAACGAAGTGGATCATCAGGATAGTGCCGTATTTGCCTTTATGCTGTATCCTTTCCCACTTTCTGATCTCACTGCCCCAGCTTCCAGGAAGGAGCCTGGGGTTAATACCACTGGCTCGGATCTCCCTCGTCATCACGGATCGATGATCATATTGGCATGGATGATTGGGAAATCATTGACTTTCTTATTTGACCCGCTCGAGTCCATTATTATGTTCCTTTCTGGTAAGTTTAGCAGGACGGTATTCGGTCCATGCATGATCGATTCGCGTGTTGTCAAGTGCTTACGGAGAACTGACGGTAAATCAAATGCTTGAAGGTGCGATTGATCCCCATATGTGAGTTACGCAACCCTCACTCGAGATCGTGCTGAGTATCTCTCGGCTGTCTCACTTTCTTTGATACATAACAATCTGGTACCGCGATGCGTATGCTTTGTGCCTGGTTTTAACCCTGACCTCAGGGAGTCTTTTTGGTACACCAGGTGATTTCGCCAACTGCTCGTAGATCGCTCCCCTGTTTTCGACCTCGGTTCTGCTTTTTTTCTATTTAACTGTATGCACCAGCATCGTATTCATCTGTAGCACACGTAACATCGCTGCTTGATTCAACTCTCTGGATGTTACATACTACTGAAATATTACTGTATTGGTACACTCCGCTAACTTGACCATGTGATTTTCGAGGCAACGACAGCATCAACGACTCGGACTCGCACATCCAACCAACAACCTCGTCATTGTTCCCGCTGACTAGCAAGTAACTGAAATCATGTCCAAGCTACCCGCCGTTTTCGCCGATCCTGAGGACTCGCCGTTGGTAGCAGACGTGAAGAAACAGGTCCCGGAAGACCAGGAATACTCGTACACGGAACGGGACGTCATCCTTTACAACCTCGGCATCGGTGCCACCGAGCAGGAGCTCCAATGGACGTACGAGGGTCACGACGAGTTCGGTGCTCTCCCTACTTTTGGGGTCATCCCACAGTTTGGTGCTAGCTCAGGCGTACCACTAGGATGGCTCCCGAACTTCAATCCGGTGCGTTTCTGGGATCGGATTCTGTGCCCCACTGTCCCCGGTCTGACCCTGGGACTATTTTCTGCTTTTGCTTGCCATTGGCGGGCGATAATGCGTTGCTTCTTCCCCGGGCTGTCGCAGGCAAAACTTTTACACGGCGAACAATACCTGTCCATCAAAGCTCCCACACCAACTGAAGCCAAGGTCGTGAATGAAACCCGGTGTGTCATGACGATTGGCCGGATCTCCACGCGCCACTGACCATACCGGGCACAGGCTGCTCGAAGTTTTGGACAAGGGCAAGGCCGCTTCCGTTACGACCCTCGTCCAGACCAGGGACAAGGCCACGGGACAGCTCCTCTTTGAAAACCAAGCGACCGTCTTCATCCGTGGCGCGGGTGGTTTTGGCGGTAAGCGTACAGGAGCCGGTATGTCCCATTCTTCTCGGCCGAACTCGGTTCCGCCTTGCCTGACCAATGCGGCTCGGACGTCTTCATAGACAGGGGTGCGGCGACGGCGACGAACGTGCCACCGCAACGTGCTCCCAATGCCGTCATAGAAGAAAAGACCTCCCCCACACAGGCTGCACTATATCGGTTAGTCTATCCCCGTTCGTGATCCCATCTTGGGCGATCTCTCATCGAGGGTCCAACCGCCTCAATCACTGGCAGTCTGAGCGGCGATTACAATCCGTTACACGTAGGTGTCGTCTTCTCTTCTCTTTTAGCACGCGGGCCTGAAAGAACCTTTTTTTTCCACTTTATCTAATCGCACTTGGCACCTTTGACTTTCGAATCGATTGGCTCGACCCCAGATCTTACCCGACTTTGCCGCGATTGGCGGGTTTGATAAACCGATTCTACACGGTACGCCACTTCCGTTGAGTCGACTTCTTTCGCGTTGACGGATCACGGTTGTTGGGGCCTGGTGATCCGAAGGCCTTTGTTTCATGGGGATCGCGGGCAAACACGTATTCAAGACGTTTGGTCCTTACAAGGACATCAAAGTCCGGTACGTGGCGGAAAAACTCGGAGTCTCGTTTTCAAGGGGCCCCGCTATCGAAGATCGCTGACTCGATTATTACCCCATACTTCCCCACAGGTTTGCCGGTGTCGTGTACCCCGGCGAGACGCTCGTCACAGAGATGTGGAAAGAAGGCAACAAGGTGGTATTCAGTGGGTCGCACTTTTATTCCTGGGATAGGAATGGCGGGTGCTCATGTTTTTTTTTCGTGATGTGACAGCTACGAAGACCAAGGAACGAGGAACTACCGTTTTGACCAGTGCCGCGGTGACGCTGGCAGATGGGGACAAGGCGAAGCTGTAGACTTTATTGTATATTTTTGGCACCATCGAAGATGTGATACATGGGGTATGTGCAGAGGTATCTTCTATCTATGTAAAGGGCCTCGATAAGTATCTTATGGAAGTACTGTAGACTAGATTTTACGGTAAATGAAACAACCATAGCCAGACCCTCCACAGCCAACTGAGAGGCACTCGCAACGACTTACCTTGGTAGCTCCCTCATAGTCCTAGTTCAAACTCGCTTTGGCGTCACTTCGAGTTCGTAGTGTGGGATCATCATTTAGAAATGTGAAGATGGGGACTATCTACATGATCATGACATGTCGGTCCGAATCTCGTTACTTAAATAAACTGGGAGCCAGATCGTCAACGAATATTAAGAGGACGCATGAATTAAAGAGTGTAAGTAGATGGGCACGTTCTAGGTTGTTGACCGAGCTTCAAGCAGTTAACCTAACATGACAACAGAGGTTCTACACCTAAAAAAAGCGCAGATACGTCAGAACATCACCAACAAGGACGCGTACACTGGAGCCACGGCGACCCCAAACAGCGACGTACCAGGGTAATACCAAAACGTGACACAGAGGATGAGGTAGAGGCCTGGTTATCAAGTGTGGTCAGTACGAAGACAGCCCGTGCATCGACATGGACGGAGGGTCGAGGCGATGAGAAAAACGTACACATCAGGATCATCCCTTCGAGCCAGTTCGACTTGCCGTCTTGGACGACGTAGTTGACGGTGAGCACTACATACCGCGTCACAGGTTACAAATCGCAGCATAGGCGAAAGGACAAAGTGAGGAACGTACCTGAAAGGAACAGGACGATGGACTGGAAAGGGTCAAACAGGAGGGTGAGCGGCTTGCCCAGTATCCACCCCAATGTGACGATAAACCTGTGTTGGTGAGAAAGGTATGTAAGTACACATGGCACCGTCGATAAACCGAGAGGGGAGGGGACGACGTACGGAATGACAAAGAGCGCAATTTGCTGGTGGACGAGGTTATTGCGTGATGAAGCACGGTAAAGCAGAACTCACAATGCTGGAACCGACTGCAACGCCCAGACTGAGCGTCAACTTGTCCTTGACAGACACCGTCACCGCCGTAACGTGCTCTGCCGCATTTCCGACAATGGGGAGGAGAATAACTCCGACAAATTCCTTGCTGATACCTCCGGCCTCCGTCAGCCCATTGATGGAGTCTACCAAAAACTCTGCAGTAACAGCGACGAGCTACGCACACCATCAACGATTACCTTCGCCATCAAGAGCGCATATAACCAGTACACTTACCACGGTGACGGCGACCAAGAGTCCGATAGACACAGGAACGCTCATTTGAGGTTCCTCGGTTTCCTCCTCCTCATGTGGCGTGATGGCGTGACCTGACTCCGGATCGGTAGCACCGTCCTTCCCGGCATCTGGTGCCAAGAAACGGACCTGTGGTTGAGGAGAGGACGGAGGAGAGCTGACCAGTGCCGTATCAGCGTATTGGGGCACCGCAGCCTGCTTGCCACGACGGAACTTCTTGAACTTGAATGGGTTATCGGCGTATTTCTTTGATTCCATAATCTCCTCGCTATCATCTTGGTAGAGAGCTTTGTGTGAAGAGAGCTGGAAGAAGAGGTAGGATGCATAGACTGAAAAGGTAGAAATTGGCATCAGTCATGTAATCATGATTTGAAAGCATGCCCGTACTAAAGAGTAGAATGATGGCGACCTGGAAAGAGGTCAGATATATCCATTCATCCCTGATGTTGGTGAACGCACCCCATGACTCATATGAAGGACCTCATTATTAATGGTAGCTGAATCGGAAGACGTCCCAAGAGCCATCACGAAGGCACCGGGGAGAAGGACGGCGATAACACTGATCGTCAGAAGAGACGAGTTCATCTGTGCCGACACTTTCGGTTCAAGGTTTCAAACAGTGCGAACGACAATGCAATCGAGAAACACATACTAATCCCGAAACCCTGCTCCGAGAACCTCAAACCACCGGCAAAGAAACACATGCCGAGCACGAGGACTGTGTGGCAGAGCAAGATTAATGGGGCCACGGTGATGATACGACAGAAGGCGTACGTAAATTACTTAGGATAGACCCGACAACTAGCAGAAGTTGTGAGTCTGGAGATTTGCAACCGACGGAGAGAAACTTTTACTCACGGGATGACTGCACAATTTCAATTTCACACTTAACCAAAGCGATGATCTGACAGAACGCACAATGAGGATGTGACAGGCAGGTATACATGACGGAATTCAACATACCGAAACGATCAACTCGACACTGCGGTAAACGTGAGCGCAGAAATTAGCTTAGTGAGAAGAGCAATGGGGTCCACTTACGCATTTCCCTAAGCGGAAAGTTGTCAGATGGCCGCTGAAAAGATACCGATCACACTTACAAGTGTCGCATTCATGAGGCCTGCTAGGGTTTGCCCGACTCGCATCGATAATTCCTCCGTTGCAAATGCGAGCAACTGGTGATTCATGAATACCATGCTATAGTGCCGGAGTCAATAACCCACCTTGGCAAGAGGTATGATAGCAAGAAATGAGACTGTTCAAGTGAGTAGACGGCAACCGGTGAAACAAGGAGGACGACGTACAGACGAAGACGAGCGTGTGCTGGTCGGGCAACGCGAAATTTAGTACCCACTGACCGGGCGGACATCAGCGCAAAATAAAACACACAGAAAAAACACAAGGCATACAGATACCGGAATACAAAGGAGAAGAACGTTCAACCCTGATAAGAAACGTATGAGGAAGAGGGGCCTCGCTCCGTCAGCGGGACGACTTACAAGACGCTAATATGATGGCTCGTATACTTTGCCAGACCGTTGGAGGCGGGCCCACCTTCTTTGGAGGCTGCATGAGGGTGGCGGCACGCTGCAGAACAGAGGTTTTCTTTCTTCCCTCAGCCGTTGGTCTCCTCACCGCCGAGGATGAACCAGTCGACTCTGGAGAGAGAATCAGTGGCGTGGAGCTGAAAACCGGCTCTGAGGGGCCTGGTTCTGCCACTGGTGTTGACGATCGGGTGGAATCCATGAGCTGCGCAGCGGTTACCCTTAGGAATAAGTAACCCACTACTATTTGGAGAGTAAGACTCGAAATTGCGCTACAACACCACGAGTCAAGTACCTTGTAATGTTGGTTTGTGGATGGAGAAACAAAACAGGTGAACGAAGAAAAATGAAACTCCAGCGGAAGATATTTGAGGCGGGACGTCTTGGCACCGCAGTGCTGCTTGGAGAGCGGAGTCCAAGTCGATGATCAAGTCACATAAAAACATAGACCAAAAAGGCAACCTCTGTCATTCGATCGGACCCCTTGCACAAAATTTAAACCAGTGCCCTTTTCCTACGTTTTTTTCTGCTCTTTGGACCCTTCTCATGCTTCACGACCGTACCCTCAGTATACCCAGAACCGCAGTTGCCAACCTGTACCGGAGATGTCCGAATTGCAGACTGTTCCATTCGAATGTTCTATTCGAATGTTCCATATCCACACACGCACCGCACCTGCCCCAATTGTCATGGTACTGCCTCACGTTCACGCTCCGCCAAGCAATGCGTGGGCGGGGTACGCCACAGCGGCTACGCTGAATCCGGAACTCCCTTCCCTTACTAGATTTTACCTGGACAGTGACACAATCCGAATGCCTTAACATTGCAATTGCCATTCTAAGTAGTCACCGGGCAGAACTGGACGTCTGTTCAGTGCACTATAGTATCACCGGTATCCGTACTATGGCACGGTGGCCAGGCTGTGCACGCTTACCCAGTCTCAGACATGTTTCGCCTGCCAGCGGCCCGGATCTGCTTCACTTTCCAATCCACGGATCACACAGTAAGTGACTCAGAGCATTTCGGCCGACTGCCGGTCACCTCACCCAAAGCCAGCTGTTCCGCAAGTCAGATCCTCCGACATTATTCACTCAGGGAAGTACCCGATTCTTGTACATACTACTTACTTTTATCACTGTCACTGGGATTTTTCTCACTCCACTCTGAACAAAGTTACGATCACCTCGGCATGCATGTGGATAACTGATGAATAACATTGCTCCGATGACACGATGACTCCCAAGATACAAACTATCACCCTCCCTCAGGGTGCTTATCAACCAGCATAAGTAAGTGGAATAGTATGCTAAAGGAAAATATAAGTCAAAGACCACAGCTCCGTAAGTAGATCATGGGCATCAGTCGCCATGAACAAATCAGTTGTGAATTTAAATACAATTTTAAACATTGTCCTCGATATCACCCGGCGGTACCCAAGGCCTCGTGTGTTGGTATTTTTGGTCCGTTCACCCTTGGTACGCAAACGAAACAGCGCCGTATAAGCCGTCCTCGCGGCCTAACATGCCGTGGCCATGCAGAACCTAAACGTTGAACTTGGCGTCAGCTCGGAACGGGACAGAAACGATACGCTACATACCTCCATTTTCCTCGCATGCCACCCTACGCCGCTGCTAACATTTCCGTTTGCATCTGCTAGCCGCTCCATTTCGGAGCGTAAAGGATGGCCGGCCGGTAGTTGCCTCCGCAGTTCCCCATTGACCCACCCAGTCGCCGTGTCGAGGTACCAGCCCCGACCCCCCTTGCTCCGAATGGTCCGCCACGTCCCAGCACCAACTCCGAGACCGACAAGCGCTGGTATGGATAACTCGATGACACGAAGGCGAGTGGCTGCCTGTGGGACGATAGGTTCAGGGCTGAGTATGGATATGTAAGGCGGTGTGCACAAGGGCCCGATGACTTGCGTGTGCAAAGCGATGGAGGCTTGGCGTGCATATCCTCGAGGCCCGCCCATGCCAGCACCAGCTCGACTCCGATCAAGCTCCGGCGAAGTGGATATGAGAGTCAGTACCTCGACGTTGACAGCCTTGGTCTTGATGAACGTGGTGATGGCTTCAAGTTCAAGCTGTGGGATATAGGAGAGACCCAACGAGCGTAACTTCGGTTGCGGCCCGCACACGTCCTGCAGCAGCTCTTTGGTTATTGGAGAGCTGGATAGGTCGAGATATGTGAGTTCGCCACTAGTGAAGCATGGCGCGAGGGTAAATATTTCGCGGAGGTCCTCGGTAGATAGCGGGGACGGGAACGTTTGGTCACCATAGAGCGTTAGCTCTTGTATTTGCGCAGCGGCTGGCGCTCGGATGAGGAAATCTCTGATCGACTCTCCGGTCAAGCGGGTGCATCGAGCCAGAGCAAGGGAACGAAGTCTGGCGGGCGAATCTCCAAGTGCATCGAGCAACTCTGGCGTGACACGTGTCGCGGAAAGGTCGAGATGGGTGAGAGAGGGGAATGCGAGAACAAATGGGGTAAGGATGTGTGGCTGGATAGATTTGACACCACGCAGACAGAGACGCCGAAGACCAGGGAACGTCAACGACTCCTCTCGGGCAAAACGAACAGACAATGGTGTACGAGAACGTCTCGCGTCCATTCGCTCCCCGTCTTCGCTCCCACTTGAGTCACCGTCATTGGCGAGGAGGTGAGTATTGACAAACTCGGTGAGTGCGCCGACGAAAACAGCGCTGACACAACCTGTGAAATCGACGGCTTCGAGATCTTTACAGTCCCGCCTCCTATCGCGGTCATCTTCCTCAAGATCATTGATGTCATTGGACACCAGGCCACGTCCACGTGATGGGCGCCCCCGACCGTGTGAGGGAACTCCGCGGAAAAATAGCTCATTTAAAACAGGTAAGGTTAGCGCCCCATCCATATATTCGGTGGCACCAAATGCCGTGAGGTTCGGCATTTCCTACAGGGGCAGGCCATCAGCCAACGTGGGTCAGAAGACGAGTAGATGATATAAGCAAACCTTCAGGAGTGCCTCGACACGTTCCCCAGTAACGAAACGACTAGTCATGCCTTCCTCCACAGAACGGCGCATGCCAATGGTCCGGAAATGGTTGAAATCAATGTGCTGTACAAACCTTCCGGGACGTGAGTCATGCAGAGTCGGAACTAGAAGCACGAAAGCTTAGTGAGCATGCAATTGTTCAGAGAACAAAGAATGGAATGGAATTTTACCATAAACGCCAGGCTCGTTCCTCTCAATAACATTTTGTACTGCATCACAAACGGCGCGCATGATCTTCCAGCGTGCTGGACTCTTGCTCTTCGCCCTAAGACGCCGCGGACTAGGGTCACGAGACGCGGGTGGGGAGAGCAATTCGGGAGGAATAGATCCATCCGGACCGCTCAGAGACTCAAGAATGGATTCCTTCCATTTCTTGAGGGCGTCCTCATCAGTGGAAGCCCCAGGTAGGGTAGTGCTCGCAAGAGCAGCCTTGGTAACGGCATGAATGGACTGCTCGACAGTGAGGGCAGTGTTGTCCTCGGTGGTTTGGTCCTCGCCACCAGTTATCTCCTCCAAGAGCGCGAGCCAGCTCCGTGGAAGGCGGACCTCGATTTTCTGCCACAGCCAAGGCTTGGCAGCGTCGTACCATGCATGATTGACGAGGCAAAGATTTGCCAAAGTCCTGCGCACAAGTGGTTCTGGACAGTTGCCCGGCGGCATGGACGACGGCAAGGCAGTCGGAGCGCCATAATCTCTGAGCGCAATGGGGTCCAAGGAGCTTGTAAAGGGGGGCAGACCTGCGGCATAGACATGTGCGCAGATAGTGAAAAGGAGTTCGGGAGGGTATTGTAAGACAGCAGACATATTGAAGGGAGGTTAACGACGACGTTTGAAATCCAGAATGTGGACACCAATGTGGGATCACACAGGTTGCAGAATTTCTTATATACCTTCACGGTCGGCACTTGCTAACCAAGTGCCGTGTTATGTAATCCGGGGATGCAAAGGCACGAGATTGGGGGCACTACCGGTTTACGTCATAACGGCTCGTAGTCGTAGGAGGACGGAACCGCGAGTTGTCGCCAAGTCGATGGTAGCAATAGGGATCTAACCTGAACAACCTTCTAATGGCATTATATACACGAAAGTCAGGTATGTGGCCCTCCGTATGGAAATTCCTTGCATCATCCTTGTCGTACCTGATGTTCCGAGAGCTATTATTTGCCCAGAGACTGATCTGATGGAACGTTTTAAATTCAGGAGCCCCACATCTCATCGAGCTCGGAACTAGGCATTAAACATGGGAACCCGCCTCGGATTCCTCGTGCATGTTTCAAGCCTCGCTTGCAACTCCTATAAGCTCCGGAAGTCTCCTCTTAACAATCCAATCACGACTGGTGTTGCCAAATCGCCTCATCACGTTCGCGCAAAACTGGCGCCTTGTATGTATCGATTTTGCGCAATAACACACATCGGAACTATCTTACGTCTCGAGCACGGAATTAGGGCCGCTGCTTAACACCAGGTGAAAGGTTCTGCCAAATAAAATTGATGTGACAGGCCATCTATTACTTACAGAGACGGGAAAGCTGTCGCTTGACAACTCGACTACTAGGCCATTTGAGGCCTGTGATTGGAGGTCGGCTAGCATTGGAGGTCGGCTAGCAAAAAGGAACCAAACTTGTTCCCCGGTGCCCCGCGGCGCGCCGCTCTTTCTGCGAAACTGATCAGGTGCGGAACCAAGTTCCGGATTCTTATTTGACACACACTGTGCAGGGCAGACTGTTCTCGAAGGGGATAAGGTGTGCGATTATCGTAATAGCAACACCGAGTCACCGACTTCAAGTTTCAACGACAATATAGCAAATCGGGTATGCCACCAAGACACCCATCCTCGTCCTTCCGGTTGACAGTGGACACACTGTTGCGGTCTGTTTCAACTGACAACAGAAGTGAGCGGTAATTACCGAGTTCCAGAGTTCTCTCTCGCAGCGCACTACTGCGAGCTCGTTGTGGGGTTTCGCTGGTTGCAATGGTAATACTATACCTCTGTGCTTCGCGAACATCTGATCGTTCATCCATGCCAATTGAATTCTACGTGTTTCAACGAATATGATCCGCTGCATCGGACTGTTCTTCACATTCTGACCAACGTTTTTGCGGTCGCATCAACAAACACGCAATTGAGTCGACATTCCGCGATGACCCGAATGGCGACGCCAGCAGAAGTCATGGGGAACCATCACGTATTTATCAGCATTCGCCGCCGATGGTACATCATGTCACGAGTGGTGGGGTTTCAAACTATCTTTTATCATGCCTTGACATAAAACTCGTACTGTTGCAACATCCAAACGAGCGAAACGGCTATCAACATCAAGTCAGTGGCTCTGTGAAGCCAACTTGCATGTACAACTCAACTTGACACTATCACGGGGCTGAGCACCGGCACATTGAATTTGGCAGTGCGAAAGATGAATAACTCGGAGGTGAAGTGCGCAAAGGCAATGAGGTACGTGAACAGGGCCATGTCATATACACTGCAGAGATTTAGCTAGGCACAACCAGATGGCAAGGTATACGTACACTTTGCTGTGGATGTTATAGGCGGCATATCCCCGCACGACGGCAGAGGTCAACGTCCACGCGGCGAACGTGCGTGCGTGCAGTCCAGTGACTGTGGGAGCGTTGTGGTGAGTGGAAGGCATAGAGAAGAGGGTCTTACTGGAGGTGGGTGCTACACCAGTGTACAGCCTACGGGTGAGCTTGAGTGTCGCAAAGTTCTGGACCGTGTTGAAAATGGCCATGGTGGCGACAATGAGCTGCCATTTTGGCAAGAGCCCCTCGGTTTGCGGCAGAGCTGGTCAAACAAAATCAGAAAGGAGCCAACGCACGAGAACGACGAGCTACCGTCGAGGAAGAGCTGGGAAGCCATCAGAGTTGGGATGAAGACGAAGTTGAGCGCCGATCGCGAACCCAATTCGGGTAACGTATATTGGATTACATAACATTTCCGAAAGCAGGGATTGTCAGAGAGTGAGTTTTGCTTTGCACAGTTGTCAGTAGTGCCAAGTGCCTGCCTTTCGGGACAAGCACGCAGTCCATGCCAGATACCTCCTCAGTGTCATTCCCCGGCCCCTCCCGCTCAAACTCTTCCGCCAGCACCGCCAGCAGCAGCGGCGCCAGCCTCACCCGTCGCTCGCGTATCACTCGAAAACGAACTGGAACGATCACTGCGAGTTCGCATCGCGATGAGAGGAGCACTGGGCCCGTGGAACTGGTCTTAGACATATCCGCAGCTAATAACGCAGACTCAGCTTCGGCACTGGTTGCCAGTCCCCCCGGAACCCCAAATGGCACGTTAGCAACACATCCTCGACCCGGCGCAGTCTCCGCTTTGGGCTCTGATCCACGTAGCAGGCCAGATGCAGATAGGAGTTGTACCACCTTTGGGTCATTCGGTCCTCTAATGGACGACCACGAGGCATCACCAGGCGACTCTCCACACGCTCATCCCTCGCAAAGCCAGCCTGGGGTAGCGCCGTCGTCCGAGACAGTTGTTTCCCCTCCCACGGTACGTTCACCTTGCCATTGCAAATTGTGTTCCACTTCAATTCCGGCCCTGTGCAGACAAAGGGAAAAGGCAGACACCCGCCTCGCCTGACTGCACCTCCGTCGTCGTTCAAACCTACCCCTACAGACGCCGACAGGGCTCGAAGTAGTTTGCGCGACTCCCTGTTGACCCAACAGTCCTCAACCTCTTCCTCTGTGTATCCCATGTCCACTTCCATAGGAACTGAATCTCCCCCATCCCCTCTATCTCCCGTCCAGCCAGACCGTGGCGTCCCCATGCCCGCATTCGAGTTCGACGGTCCGAAAGTACAAGAGTTCGACGCAGATGACGTGTCTTATCGACTACAGCTTCTCGTCAAGAACAACTACTTTCTCCCACCCGCACATTCCAAACCATCTCCCGCTGATTTCCCGTCCTCGCTCAACAACTCCAAGAAGGCACCTTCTCCGACGTTTTTCGACTTGTTTCGTGTCGGAAGGCCGAGGTCGAAACCTGCCAGCCCTGATGTCGCGAATGGCAGTCCGATTTTCAGAGTGACCTCGGATTCCACGACAGCCTCTGGTCAGATTGCACGCGATAATGGTAGACCCTCGCCGCAAACGTTCCGTCCTCCGCCAGGGAGCCAACATATGGCAAGGGTGGTTGTGGTTCGGGAAAAGATGGAGGACTTGGCTGCCGCTGCGAAGCAAGCGGAAGTGGATCTTGGGAGGCGCGACTTTTTGTCGGATCGGGACCGCATCTCTCGGAGGACTAAATTTACCACTTTTGATGGCATCGTCGATCCTACGGAGACAGTTGATGTACCACCTCCTTCGGCCAATTACCCTTTGGCGCTGCAGGCTTCAGCGCTTCACGGGCTTGGCATCGAAGATTCGGTCGGTGCAGCTATTTTGGCAGAACGGTTACCGCCCCCGGGTAGTCCCGGTCAATCGTCTCTGGATCCTCGGGAAGATGCCTGGAGAAAAGCTTTGCTTCGGGAAGCAGTTGGGCATTCCCTCAATACTTCGAGGGCCACTTCATCTGCCTCGCGTTACTCGACGCCGACGAAGTCTCCCTTCCGCGCGCGATCATCGGAGTCGCTTCGCCCCGATCGAATGGTAGAACAACAGAGGAGGTTGCTGGACCAAAAGATTCTCAATCATCCTATCATTGACCCCTCGGAGGACTTTGCTCCACCTACGCCGAGGGCCAGTTCAGCGCTAAACCCATCAGCCTTGGTTGCTGTTGTGGCGGATCCAGATCTTCGGCGGTTGTCGAATCTCGCTCTATTGAGAGCGGAGACCCCTGTGCCACATACGCCCCTTTCTCCACCACCCCGTCGACCATTTTGTAACCCCCAGTTCTCGCAGTCGCAGACCAACATTTCGCCGACTTCGAATAATTTCGTGTGCCAAACGCCGAGAAAGCAGTTGCGCAAGTCTATGTCGTCTCCTATGTTGTCTGAAAAGCAGGGGCGCAAGACGAACGGGACTGTCACACCAAGTAAAAGCCCTCCAATGCCTACCCTGAATGTATCGCCAGCTCCGTCATCTTTTGATAACCGAATGAGCGGAATGACCTCGATATCTCGTGACTCGGGCAGCGAGCATGACGACCAAGTCGTCGATGACCAACCGGGCCGGCCATCACTTGCAATAACTCTGCCAAGCACGGATGGTCGACAGTCTATCTCCGAATATTCGCAGCCCTCGCCGACTGCATCCGCATTCTGCGATAGATGGTCCGATGGTTATTACTCTGCCAACTCGGGAGGTCCCGGGGGCAGTGCAATCGCTTCTCTCAAGTCATCTGTCGTTCATCAACGTCCACCTACCATGTCGCCTCCTCCCAGACCGTCTTCATCTCTCGTAGGCGTTGCCTTATCACCACCACCTCGCATAGGCTACCTTCCTTTACAGTCCGCTTCCTCTCGGATACTTGCTATATCATCTACTCGGTCATCCTCTCAAAGTACCGTCCACTCATTTTCATCCAATTCAACTCTGTCACAATCTACACATGCACCTCTGCCACTCTTCTTAAACGTCTCATCGCAGAGCTTCCACTCTGCGCTCCATTCTGCGCCGCCCCCCTCCTCTACCACCGAGTTCTTTGATCACATACAGGCCCACACAGATGCGATGGATGATCTGGATGACTCTGACGATAGCGCGAGTGAAACATATCACGATATCGCTGCTTTTGCCTCCTCGCCTCGTAGACCTAAGTTAATGCAGTTAGGCAATCTCTCGACACCAAATGTCTACCCTGGGGCCAAGGAACCTTATTATCCATCTGTCATCCCCACTGAACAGCGGAAGCCTGTGGGACACACAGCCTCCAAGACACCCTACTTTTCCAGTGTCAAAGGGGCTCCTGACTCCCTGACGCACCTATCACTCGCTCAGCATTCACGGGAACATCTTCCTATTGAGGAACCCTTGCCTAGTCCCCGCTCTGCGACAGCGGGGACTGAGAACGTTCGGCGGTGGCAACAGGACCAAGAGGCGTTCCAAGAGTCTTCGAGAAGACTAGATGGTTTGCTTATCCGGCATATGCAAGCAGAAAAGGATACATTGAAGAGAATTGCTGAAACTGCAAAAGTAGCGAAATCATGATTTTTTTTTGCTTTTCCTTACTATTTACCCTACGAGATCTAACTCTTTTTCTTCTCCGTCCCGAAAATTGGCACGTCATTCATTCGACATACCCGTTTTATGATTGCTTTCTTGTTCACCTGCTTGTAACTGGCACGCACATGATTGATATTTAGTTGATTTTCGATCTACATGGAAATGTTGCTGTGGTGCTCCTGTGTGACTGCACGTGAAGCCTGCCGCGTTCTGACTCCGCTGTCCAACTAATTGAGATGGTCGTAGTCATTGCCCTGCCAGTCCACTTCCACTGTTCTTTACATCTTCCAAGCAACACATAACGACAGATACGATGGACAAGACCCAAGAAACACACAGACAACCTTACTCCTGGCATCAGGTCGGTACACCTCCACCGTCACCGCCACCACTGGCATAGGTGGTGGCGTATCCCTTCCCCGGCTGACGGTTATTCCAGTCCCATGATCAGGTGAAGCTCTCTGGGAAAGCCCACGGCTGTCGCTCGTCCTTACTGTGTATCATGGTCTACAGGCGACAGTGTTGCTCCTCGTTCCGTACGAGACATCCAAGGAGGACGTGGTGGTACGTACTTACGCCTTATGCAACACCTACGTTGTACCGCTCTGCCTCACACCCAACCTTCATCGACACAGGTGGTGATAGAGCGGGACTATCTTTTAGCTGGCGTGAAAGGACAGCAGCCAGTCGTCAAGGTAGGCGCTTGCTACCGTTCTCTTTTCTCTCACACCTGTCGATTCTGACGAGCGTGGTTCCAACGATGTCACCTCGCCCATGGGTTCTGACTCTGAATGTGTAGGGTCGGCTTTACGGAAACGTGGACGTTGCCAATTCGGCGTGGCAACTCGAGCCTCGAACCTCGCGACTCTCCGCGCGGGAGCGCACGACATCGACAATATCCACCACGTCGACGCAGTCGTCGTATGCGCTTGTGTCGGATCCGGAGATATCGAGCAGTTTTGCGGCGTCGCTTGAGAGTGCACAGACGTCGGATGTGGAGGAGGTAGTGACGGTGTCGCCCGGGTTGGCTTCGCCGGTGTCGTCTGGGGATGAACGGTTTGGTTCGGCGTACCCGCGCAGATCGGAGATGGGCGCGTCGGGAGCGGTGTCCCCGGCGATGCAACCACATGCGTTGTCGTCTTTTTCGTCGTTGGAGTCGTTGCCGTCGCCTGCGGGGAGGTTGTTGACGCTGCATTTGGAAAAGGAGCAGTCGATCATATGGCCGTCGCTCATTGTGGGACCTGTGCCGCAGGAGCTTTCTCCGTGTGCACCGGTACCCGCTGCACTGGATACGGATCTGGAAAGCAAGTATAATATGGATCCGACGAGCCTCGTTTTGTTTGCCATCGAGCTGTTCGACATCCGAAAGGACAGAGAAGAGGCATTTGAATGTTTCGTGTAGGTGACCCCTCATGCATGCTGTTGGACGCTTAAAATGTTGCTCTCTCTCTGTCTAGACGCGCTTGGCACCAAGCACACCTGCCTTCTGCCACAATGAAACTCGTCACGCATTACTTGCCTCTCCAGATACCGCTTAATGTGATCGATGCCAACGAGGAAAAACAACGCGGCACGATGTCATACTATTTACAATGCATTGGTGGCCCTCCAGGTCTAGCACAACTCTTCCTCGAAGCGGGTCTCCTTCACCTCGAAGGCGCCGCGTCAGTTCTGCTTTCTGCTTCTTACTCGACCCTTTCTTCCATTCGCGTACCCCCTCCTCCTCAGCCCGGTGAAGGCGGTGCGGAGGCGTGGAAGAGAGACAGAGAGCTGGCAAGTCGCTACTTTGATCGTGCGAGGACGTTACACCCCGAACTCGACGTACCCGTCATCCCCGACGATGGCACCAACCAAGCTCTGGTAGGCAGCACACACGAGCTCGAGATGCCGTCGATCGAGATTCATCCATCTGCGCCGGAGAGCGTGTATTCGGGTAAAGAGTCGGTATATTCGGAGCAGGAGACGATGATACGTAGGCGGAGACAGAAGAAGGAGGAGTTGATTTTCCTGGACGAGGTCAAGGGCAAGGAAGACATCGAGAATGCGTGGTATTTGTACGTGCCGAGCTTGGTGGGCGCCGGGACGGCGTTGTTGGTCGTTGGGGTGATCGGCGCGCTGAGCTTTTCGTCGTGGAGGCGAAACCAGGGTTCTTGATGTGCCAGTCGTAGGATGGAGAAGTCAGGGTTGGATGGGTGAAGAGAACACTTGTGATTATCTGTTAAGCCTTTTTGCGCTCCCATGACGGTACATATATCTTGTTTGCTGTGTTAGAAGTCATATGCTGTTCGAATCCTGTTCTTGATTATCTACATTATACTTGGCAAGAACAGTCTACCTTAAGCCCGAGGTGATTCAAAAGATATGTTTGTTATAGGAAAGAGAATGACATGACACATGATGCATGATGCATGACTATCGCACGGAGTCGCCGCGCAGATAGAAGTCTGCACGCATCATCAGCCACATATGTTGCGATTACACGTTGAGCATATCTAGTTGTCGGTCACCCTGAATCTCTTCCGATGCTGCGTGACATTCGTCAGCTGCACCTCCAAGTTTTCGTTCTTCCCGATACCACAGCACTCGAAGCCACCCAACCAATCGTCCAAATTGTCCTTGGCGCCGTCGTCCCTCGTGGAGGATACCATCATCACGTGGATCGGGTTCGACGGGTCAAACATGGTGAACGATTCATGACCCCGTTCGACGAAGACGTGCCACAGCGTGTAGGCGACAGCGGCATACATCATCAGCGCGACGATCGTGATGGGAATGATCGTATACCCCCATGCCGCCGACCCGCGGTGCCATCCCATGGTCGCGATCGTCTCAATGCCACTCAGAGGGATCTGTGCCTCGGTCGGAACATTGCGTGGGTACACCGAAAATGCGGATCGGAGGAACTGGAGTGTGGATAAGGTGCGTTCAGCTTGCATGGGTGGAATGGAAAAGACACACCGTTCCGGAGAACTCGATGACACCCCGCCAGTATTGTTCCTGAAAGCATGGTCGTTCGCTAGGTTGGACTGCAGATCAGACGGGAGCTTACCATTTCCCATAATAAGAGGTTGGTCACGTCCTCGGTGCTGGATGAGTTGCTCCCCGAAGCGGAAACATAAATTGAGTACAAGGCATCACCGATAGTGTTTGTGGTCAAAGTCTGCGTAGTCCGTGACTGATAGTCAACGATGGCCGCCAAGAATTGCGTCAAGTTCGTGTTGCCACTCCCGAGTGATCTTGAACTGATGACAGTCGCATTTATGACACCATTCGAGTAGCTCACAAGAGAAGTCGTGACGAGTGGGCTTATCGAGCAAACTGTTAATGGGAGGAAATCGTATTTCCAAGTTGCATTGGTAACCACAGCTGAAACAAGGACATTGTTTGCATTACAGACAAAAGCACGAAGCAGGGCACCAAACTCACTGAAATGTTCCCAAGACAAATTGGATTGTCGGAGAGGGTAAGGGCACACAAGAGAGGATATTAGTCCACTCGAAGAAACCTGTGGTACAGTAGAAGAGTTGGACCGCGTCACATATTGCTGTTGAGATGGTCGACCTTGGGTTTCATAAAATGCCATTCGTATTTGCAATGATGTCCGATGAATACCACACTCACCGTCGCTGCAATCACCCGTGACGTTCCATGCCCACAGCCAGTAATCGGTAGTTCCATCAGCAAGAGGAATAGGTATCGGGTAGAATGAGGAGTTAAGATTCAGATTGCCTGCTGAGCTATTGGTCTGGTAACACGTCACATTTGCAGTTAGACCTTGTTGTTGTAATGTGAATTCATTATATAATCCCTGTATTACGTGACCCTTGGGAAAGTTCACGTCAAGATGTGTCGGAACTAGGCCACCAGCGAATGCAAGACCGGTATTGTTATCTGAGACGGGATCGGTTGTACCGTTATACGACGGCGCCGCAGGAAGCACACCTCCTGTACCATGGTACATATCAGCAGTTAAAGAATCTGGATCCGGACGTACCCGTAGATATGTTGTATTTGGCACCATTGAAATCAAATATTCCAGGTGTGCCAAAGCTGTATTGCGCGGCCGCGATACCACTCAGCACGCCCCCAAGGCTAATTATCTGAGTGGAGTTACCGCGAACTGGTCGGACTGTAAATGACCATGTCTCGACTTCAGAGATTCGACATTACCTAGAGCAGCGCCACTCCGGACAAGTTCCTGCTGAAGCAGCGACTCGAACGAGCTACTGGTTAGATCAAGTTCCCACCCAGATGCGTCAACGGTCCAAGTGACGAGAGTTGGTGTCAGCAGTGCAGCCCAGCTGCGTGATATCATGAGATCATTCGATTTCGTGGAGAATCGAACATCGAACATACCTCGACACCAACAATTTTGTCACTCCGAATACCAGGATGGTTACCAAGGTCGGGATCAGATGGCGAAAGTCGATGAGGAATGAGTTCCTGGCCAAGGCGATCCCGCCACTGAGGTGAATCAACGAGATTGAATTATGCATACGATGCCGCAATGCTTCCTTGAAAGCGATCGACAGAAAACTGGGTAGTGTAAACCATCGTGAGGGATACTCCCGCAAAAATTTGATGAACCCGTACGTTGTGGTCGCTACCGACAATATGGTAGCCAGTAGAGTTATAATCCAAGTCGTCTCGGTTGGCTTCGAAAACATGAGGACAGCGAAATAATCAGAAAAAATGAGGGGATTATAGGCGAAAACTGCACCCAGGAAACCCCACCCAGCGGCGAGAAGAACGGTTTGACCAACAATCGCCGCGGTGAGCTCCAAGGTGTGCAGAGTTCGAGGTTCCATGATAGTATGTCACAAACCACCTGGATCAGTAAGCAAACTGCAGCGATTTTATAGTTACGAGAATTCCATTTTGCACAGAAAGGCGTGAAGACCCTGCTTCAGGGTCGATAGTGGGCGTTATACACCACGAGGCGAGACTTCGGCGCTAGTGCTTCATCGGGCCCGGGAGACTTCAAAAATAACGTACTCGTTCGGGCCACGACACTTGTGTGAGTCTCTCTCGTTGGCCAAAATGCTCATAAGCGACTGATGCGCCCTCGTCAATCTGTTCAAGTACAGCTCGGGTCAGGACCTCACGAAGGCGATCGATAAACTCAGCATTGATTCCGGGATGCTTGCCGCACAGAAGACGTGCCTCCGAAACCGCCCCATGAATGTGTCGCAAGGGCACAGGAATTTATGTTAGGACACTATCTATGTAAATGCTCATTAGGACGGTTTATAACGTTATCGCTTGACCGGCTCTACCAGCACAACCGAGGCCATTCAATGGCGAGCTGTGATTGGAGGACGACTGGCCAAAAAGGAAATTACTGTAAGCTTGGCCTTAATGGTTCCAAACTGGTATGCTACCATTTTGATACCATTTCCAGTTCACCGATGCTTCAATGTACTAGACATTGTAGCAACGGAGGTAAAAAACCGCGGTGCCTTTTTAGCGGTGTGCGACGGGGCAAAAATGGTGCGATGAGTCGAAATTTTGCGACAGGGTAGAATTTGCGGTGCGACAGGCTGACTTCTTTGTATTAATTGTGCAGGTATTCCACCATAGATCTCAGGAAATAGAATGACATGACTGATGATGCGTGACTATGAATTGAGCTGCTTTGGAGTCGCCACGCAGATAGCTAGCTACAGTAGGGTCATATTGTAGTCATACATGGAAGGTGTGGTACGGAAATGGACAATGGTGGAATAAGAGGACCGCTTCTGCACCCGTGAAACCACACAGTCCCAATCCCTTCAAAGCCTTGCCACGCCAGCGTAGCAAATCACATCTAGTAGCGTGCAAAAAAAAAAGGGGGGGGGGGGGTCTCGTCACTGCATAGAAGTCTGCACCATCCTCAGTCACATATATTGCGACGACACGCCGATCATACCTGGTTGTTGATCACCATGAATCTCTTGCGATGCTGCAGCTGGTTGACATTCATCAACTGCACCCTCAAATCTTCGTTCTTCCCGATTCCACCGCGCTCGAAGTCCCACAACCCATCTTCCAAATTGTCCTTGAGGTCGTTTCGTTCCCTCGTCGAAGATACCATCATCAGGTGGATTGGGTTCGACGGGTCAAACATGGTGAACGATTCATGACACCGTTCGATGAAGACGTGCCACAGCGTGTAGGCGACAGCGGCATACGCCATCAACGCGACAATCGTGATGGGAATGATCGTATACCCCCATGTCGCCGATTGGCGGTACCATCCCATAGTCGTGATCGTCTCATAGCCACTCAGAGGGGTCTGTCCTTCGGTCGGAATATTACGTGGGTACGCCGAAAATGCAGATCGGAGGAACTGGAGTGTGGATAAGGTTCGTTCAGCTTGCCTGGATAGAACGGAAAAGACGCACCGTTCCGGAGAATTCGATGACACCCCGCCAGTATTGTTCCTGAAACCGTGCTCGCTCGTTCTGTTGGACTGCAAATAAGACGGAGAAAGCGTACCATTTCCCATAATAGGAGGTTGGTCACGTCCTCGGTGCTGGATGAGTTGTTGCCCGAGGTGGAAACATAAATTGAGTATAAGGCATCGTCGATAGTGTTTGCGGTCAAAGTCTGCGTAGTCCGTGACTGATAGTCAACGATAGCCGCCAAGAATTGCGTCAAGTTCGTGTTGTTATTCCCGAGTGATCGTGAACTGATGACGGTCGTGTTTATGATACCATTCGAGTAGTACGCTAGAGAAGTCGTGACGAGTGGGTTAATCGTGCAAACCGTTAATGGGAGGAAATCGTATTTCCAACTTGCATTCGTAACCACAGCTGAAACGAGGTCATCGATTGCATTACAGACAAAAGCACGAAGATGAGCACCAAACTCACTGAAAGTTTCCCAAGATAAATCGGTCTGTCGAAGCGGATAGGGGCATACAAGAGAGGATATTAATCCACTCGAAGAAGCCTGTGGCACAGTAGGGGAGTTGGACCGCGTCACATATTGCTGTTGAGAGGGTTGACCTTGCGATCGATAAAATGTCATTCGTCTTTTACAATTACGCCCGATGAATAGCCCACTCACCTTGGCTGCAGTTACTCGTGATGTTCCATGCCCACAGCCAGTAATCAGTAGTTCCATTAGCAAATGGGACAGGTATCGGGTAGAATGAGGAGCCAAGATTCAGCTTGCCTGCCAAGCTAGTATTGGTCTGGTGACACGTCACATTTGCAGTTAGACCTTGTTGCTGTAATGCGAATGCACTATATAGTCCCTCTATTGTGCGACCATTGGGAAAGTTCACATCCAGGTGTGTCGGAACTAGACCACCGGCGAATGCAAGACCGACATTGTTAGCTGAGACTGGATCGGTTGAACCGTTATACGACGGCACCGCAGGAAGCACGCCACCTATACCATGGTACATATCAACAATTAAAGAATCTCGATCCGGACGCACCTGTAGATATGTTGTATTTGACACCATTGAAATCAAATATTCCCGGCGTGCCAAAACTGTATTGCGCGGCGGTGACACCACTCAGCACGCCCTCAAGACTGATAATCTCAGTCGAGTTACCGCGAACTGGTCGGACTGTGAATGACCATGTCTCAACTTCAGAGATTCGACATTACCTAGAGCAGCGCCACTCTGGCCAAGTTCCTGCTGAAGCTGCGACTCGAACCAGCCGCCGGTGAGATCAAGTTCCCACCCAGATGCGTCAACGGTCCAAGGGACAAGAGTTGGTGTCAGCAGTGCGGCCCAGCTGTGTGATATCGTGAGATCATTTGATTTCCTGGAGAACCGGACATCTAGAATACCTCGACACCAACAACAACTTGGTCACCCCGAATACCAGTATGGTTACCAAGGCCGAGATCGGATGCCGAAAGTTGATGAGGAATGAGTTCCTGGCCAAGGCGATCCCGCCACTGAGGTGGATCAACGAGATTGATTTATGCATACGATGCCGCAATGCTTCCTTGAAAGCGATTGGCAGAAAACTGGGTAATGTAAACCATGGTGAGGGATACTCCCGCAAGAAATTGCTGAAACCGTACGTTGTGGTCGCCACCGATAATATGGTAGCCAGCAGAGTTATTATCCAAGTTGTCTCGGTCGGCTTCGAAAACATGAGGCCAGCGAGGGAATCAGAAACAACGAGGGGATTGTAGAGGACAACTGCAGCCAGGAAACCCCACCCAGCGGCGAGAAGAACGGTTTGACCGACAATCGCCCCGGTGAGCTCCAGGGTGTGCAGAGTTTGAGGTTCCATGATAGTGAGTAAACAAACTGGTCCATCGTCAGTAAGCCAACTGAAGCGATTTTATAGTTACACCCATGAGAATACCAATTTGTACAGAAAGGCGTGAAGACGCTGCCTCGGGGTCGATAAGTAGTGGGCGTCATACACCACGAGGCGAGACTTCGGCGCTAGTGCTATTAATTACTAAGTTGGCGCCTGCGGCCTACCAGATTTTACTATTACGATGAACGTCGATCCCGGTAAAATCGGGTCACCCGACTACGCACCACTGCCAGTACTTGGCAGATGCTGCCCTGTAGCAATTTTGAATTGACCCCCACGAGCAGTCAGCGCTTGAGCGCAACGCAGCGACGAAACTGCAGAGCACAGACGTAAAGTTTACTTTTAGAACGCGAGGGGGCGTCAATTTCATGGAACTTACACGGGTTTCTGTCGCACTCATACATCATGATGGTGAGAAAGTGCAACCACTAACCAATCTGAGACAATCTGTACGCTCTATATGGTTACTTACACTATCACTACAGAATTCGGCGCCTGTGCTCGAATTCCGCGGCTGCACTCGCATTTGAGTGGTTGCAAGTCTGAGTCCATGGTGGGTGGCAAGGGAGGCCTCGAGGTCTTAGGTATCTTTTCAATGTCTTTCATAAACTTCGATCTAGAGCCATACATGATTTGACTGCCGGGATCTCGAGATAAATATGTTGTGCGAGGAGATATCACTCCACAACAAGAAGCAAGGTTTTAGCGCTAGCCGCCACAGGCGGCATTTCCCAAGTGGTGCTTCTTTTTGTGTCCGAATCCGCTCCGTTGTGCTCTCAAAACTTTGGATGCAGTACAATGCGGTGGGGACGAGATCGCCGTTGGCCCATGTAAACGCCCATGATACGGCCCGTTAAGGCAAGCGTGTCCGGGGCCTTGAAAGCTTGAGGGGGCAGCATGTTCATCATTTTGGATCCCATGCCCTTTCCTGTCGAAACCCACGCGTCAAGTGCATTATTGTACTACGCCATCTCCTTTGCAATAAGAGTACAGTATGAATCGGGAAATGACGGGAAGGAGGCGGCCGCGTTCCGATCATCGGAAGGCTCCCATACCTGAGCCACCCAAGAGCAAGGTCGTCCGCGTACTCGAAGCACGACTCGATGGCGCATGAGGCTCGAATGGTTGGGTCTCAAAGGGGGGTGTTTCTGTCAATGTAAGTCACCCCACCGCGTTGCTCGTCTATCCGCATGTCCATCGACCTCGCAGACACTACTCCTGCGTGAAGATGGATCAAGCAGAGTAGGCGTTTGCAAAGCCGCTGGTTTCGCAGGCGGTGGTTCGGTCCAAGGTACATAGCTGCGATCATCGCATGCTCCGAGAGTTGTCAAAGTTGGCTTGAAAATGCGGCGCATCAGACGAATAACATGGTGAGTTTTTCCATCTCGTTCGTTCTTTGGAGGAAATAGAGCGAGAATGTATCCGTATAGTTGTACAAATAACAAGCTCGGATGTAAGCAGGGTAGGTCGTGCGGTGGCATTTCTCATACGGGTTGTACTGACGGGCGATTGCCGTGCTGAAGACACATGCAACCAAGTGTGCGCTTGAAACGGCGAAAGGGACCTTTGGTGGCAGGGACGGGATGCGCAAATTCGTGGAAGAGGTGCATTTCTTTCGCGTTGAACGCTGCTGTTGCCAGTGACGACGGAGGAAAACAGGCGTATAGAAGAGTAGTGTATGTTCCGTTTTGGGCGGAGGTGAGTGTTTTGGATGTGTACAGCTTCTTTATGATCATACTTGAGCGGAAGCCGTGTTGTAGGGGTATACAGTAGTAAATGGAAGCCATACAGAATGTTAATATACGCTAGTGTTCAGGGTAGAGTACTAAATGAGTAATGGTAGAACGAGAGGACTGCTTCTGCACACGAAACCCCCCCAGCCAGCCCAACCCCTCCAAAGCCTTGCCACGCCAGTGTAGCAAATCAAATCTAGTACAGGGGGGAGGCTCGTCACTGCGTAGAAGTCTGCATGCATCCTCAGTCACAGATGTCGGGGTTGCACGTCGATCATACCTAGCTGTTGGTCACCATGAACCTCTTGCGATGCTGCGCGACATTAGTCAGTTGCACCCTCAAGTTTTCGTTCTTCCCGATCCCACCGCGCTCAAAGCCACTCAACCAATCGTGCAAGTGGTCCCTGGCGTCGTCGCGATCCCTCGTCGAGGATACCATCATCAGGTGAATCGGGTTCGATGGGTCAAACCTAGAGAACGATTCCCAACCTTGTTCGATGAAGACTTGCCACAGCGTGTAGGCGACAGCGGCATACATCATCAACGCGACAATCGTGATGGGAATGATCGTATACTCCCATATCGACGACCGGCGGTACCATCCCATGGTCGTGATCGTCTCATTGCCTCTCAGAGGGGTCTGTGCCTCGGTCGGAACTCTGCGCGGGCACACCGAAAATGCGGATCGGAGGAACTGGATTGTGGATCAGGTTCGTCCAGTTTGGCTGGAAGGAATGGAGAAGGCACACCGTTCCGGTGAATTCGATGACACCCCGCCAGTATTGTTCCTGAAACAGCGCTTGTTCGCTCGGTTGGACGGCAAATAAGACGGGAAAAGCTCACCATTTCCCATAATAGGAGGCTGGTCACGTCCTCGGTGCTGGATGAATTGTCGCCCGAGATTGAAACATAAATTGAGTACAAGGCATCGCCGATAGTGTTTGTGGTCAAACCCTGCGTAGTCCGTGACTGATAGTCAACGATAGCCGCCAAGAATTGCGTCAAGTTCGTGTTGTCATTCCCGAGTGATCGTGAATTGACGACGGCCGTGTTTATAACACCACTCGAGTAGTTCACGAGAGAAGTCGTGACCAGTGGGTTTATCGCGCAAGCCGTTAATGAGAGGAAACCGTATTTCCAACTTGCATTGGTAACCACAGCTGAAACAAGGACATTGATTGGATTACAGACAAAAGCACGAAGCAAGGTACCAAACTCACTGAAAGTATCCCAAGACAAATTGGATTGGCGAAGAGGATAGGGGCACACAAGAGAGGACATTAATCCACTCGAAGAAACCTGTGGTACACTAGAGGAGTTGGACCGCGTCACATATTGCTGCTGAGATGATTGCCCTTGCGATTGATAAGATGTCGTTCGTATTTTGCAATTACGCCCGATGAATACCACACTCACCTTGGCTGCAGTCACCCGTAATGTTCCATGCCCACAACCAGTAATCGGTAGTTCCGTCAGCAAGGGGAACAGGTATCGGGTGGAATGAGGAGTTAAGATTCAGATTGCCTGCTGAGCTATTGGTCCGACGACACGTCACACTTGCGGTTAGACCTTGTTGCTGTAATGTGAATTCATGATGTAGTCCGTGTGTCGCGTGACCCTTGGGAAATGTCACATTAAGGTGTGTCGGAACTAGTCCGCCGGCGAATGCAAGACCGGTGTTATTATCCGTGACAGGACTGGTTGTACCGCCATATGACGGCGCCGCAGGAAGCACACCACCTATACTATGGTAAATATCAACAGCGAAAGAATCTCGATGCGCACGTACCCGTAGATATGTTGTATTTGGCACCATTGAAATCAAATATTCCCGGTGTGCCAAAACTGTATTGCGCGGCAGCGATACCACTCAGCACGCCCTCAAGATTAATAATCTCAGTTGAGTTACCGCGAACTGGGCGGACTGTGAATGACCATGTCTCAACTTCAGAGATTCGACATTACCTAGAGCAGCGCCACTCTGAATAAGTTCCTGCTGAAGCTGCGACTCGAACCAGCTGCTGGTGAGATCAAGTTCCCACCCAGATGCGTTAAGGGCACAAGTGACAAGAGTCGGTGTCAGCAGTGCAGCCCAGCTGTGTGATATCATGAGATCAATTGATTTCCTGGAGAACCGAACATCCAGCATACCTCGACACCAACAACTTGGTCACCCCGAATACCAGGATGGTTATCAAGGTCGGGATCAGATGGCGAAAGTTAATGAAGAATGAGTTCCTGGCCAAGGCAATCCCGCCACTGAGGTGGATCAACGAGATTGATCTATGCATACGACGCCGCAATGCTTCCTTGAAAGCGATTGACAGAAAACTGAGTAATGTAAACCATGGTGAGGGATACTCCCACGAATATCTGATGAAACCGTACGTTGTGGTCGATACAGACAATATGGTAGCCAGCAGAGTGACTATCCAAGTTGTCTCTGTCGGCTTCGAAAACATGAGGCCAGCGAAATAATCAGAAAAAATGAGGGGATTGTAGGTGAAAACTGCACCCATGAAACCCCACCAAGCGGCGAGAAGAATGGTTTGACAGACAATCGCCGCGACGAGCTCCAAGGCGTGCCGAGCTCGAGGTTCCATGATAGTGTGTAAACCACCTGGACCGTCAGTGAGCAAACTGTAGCGGTTTTATAGTTACACCCACGAGAATGCCATTTTGCACAGAAAGGTGCGAGGACCCTGCCTCAGGCCTCAAGGTTGATGGTGGGCATTATACACCATGAGGCGGGACTTCTTTCCACTGCAGGCGCACCTCGGGCCGCACATTTCGGAGCAATAGTCACATTCCACAGACCGGTTTCCTTTGTAGGCGGTAATAGGTCTCATTGATGCCGCTTCGCGCGAGCCTCCATACCACAGAGAATCTCTCTGCGCCTTGTTTGGGCCCTCGTTTGAGCCTCGTTCTCGAACCTGGTTAACCTCGATTTTTAAAAAGTGGTGCCAAGGGTGGTAAAGTCGGTCACCCAACCACGCAATGGCACTAGATACGGTTCAGCACGCACGCACAGACGGAACTGCAAAGGCCTGACGCAAAGTATACTTTTAGAACACGAGGAGAGTGTCAATCGCTGGTGGCACTTACAGGAGTGTACTCGAAAGCGAGCGGGGTTGTGTCGCCGCGGCCCATCTCAGGCTGCGCAGAGAAGTTTCAAACGTCATAGTTCATGTACTATTCCTATTGAGGAAATCTTGTGCGTTTTTCGTGGTCTCGAGTTTGGACGGCGGCCTGTTGAAGCTGTATCATGATACATCCAGCCATAGCGGTGCTTCTTTTTGCCTGTGCATACGTCCATCCGAGACGCTGAGCGTTGCGATTGGAGTGCTAGCACGAAAGGAAATTGCGGCTTCCTGTGCTGAAAGCTGGTTATATCCTCGGCGAAGTTCGCAGACATGACGACGATCTTCAGATTCGGCCCGATGTGTGTGGTCTTTTTTATTCCTTCGTCGTTACTACGACGCAGTCAGGAGACTGCAAATCATGTACAGTCACACATTTGTACCGCACCAGCTTCCACACCTGGCAGAAATGCCTTCAGTGAGCTTGTGGCCGCGCTCGAGGCTAAAATTATATTTCGGTGATTATTGCTATCGATCGTGTCCCGTCCTTGGGGCCTTGAAAGTTTGAGGGGGTGGCATGTTCATCGTTTTGGAATGTCTGTCTTGTCGAGGCCCATCAGGAAGTTCCAGAAAGTCTGTTGTTGTACAACACCATCCAAGCAAGTTCTCTTTTCCGATAGGGGTACAGTACGAATCGGGAAATGACGGGAACACTCCTCGCCGTGTGGTCGCCGCGTTCCGATCATCGATTTATCCTTTGAGATGCCAACTCCCTGGTCGAGCTCAAGTTCGCTCGTTTCAGACCGTATCCGTCCACATCCAGCTCCACCAAAGCAGCAGCATCAAAACAAGGTCAAAGGCAAGGGCAAGGCTCCCACACCTGAACCACCCAAGAGCAAAGCCGTCCGCGTACTCGAAGCACGACTCGATGGCGCACGAGGGTCGAATGGTCGTGCCAAAGATCCCAAAGGGGGGTGTTTCTGCCAAGGTAAGTTACCCCGCCTTGCTCGTCTATCCGCATGCCCATCGACCTCGCATACGCTATTCCTGTTGGACTGAACCCCGTGGGTATGTCTACCTACCAGCTCGAAACCATGCGCTCTCAAACTACGTCCCGATGTGTCGACATTGCGGACTGATTCTATGTACGCTCAACCCACCATACCACGCGTGTCCGCACTGTACATCGGCGCTGTTGGATGAGCGAGACAGGGTGGCATTACTGGGGAGATTGGAAAGGGATTTGGCGGAGCAAGTCGCGAGGGAGGAGGCGGAGCGGCAGAGGGCGATCGAGGACGCGCGTGCAGCTGAGGGGGCGTTTCCGATGCTGCCTGGGTCGCAGGTGCAAATGCAGATGGCGAGAACGTCGCGCACGCCGCCGCCGCCGCCGCCTCCCACCACACGCACGGTGCTGTCGCTGAATTCGCAGACGAAAAGGGTGACGGTGTCGTCGTATAGTACACCGACCATGACGCTGTCTCGACCAGCGTCACGGGGGGAGGATAGGGAGGAGGAGGGACGGGTGGCGGGGCCACTGAGGGAAGTGAGTTGTGTGACGGAGGCGCTGGATCGGGGACGGCCGTGGAGGAATGCGCGGGCCGGGGATGTGAGGTATGTCCCACTGCCAGTGCCTGGAGGGACGACCGGGGATATCGGTAAGCGAGGACGAAAAAAGAAAGGGGGAGAACGCGGGACTGCTGGCACTGGAACGGATGGATGAGTACTGTCGGCATATTTCTGACTGTGATGCAATACCATCCGTCCTTTGGACTCAATTGCATTGATGTGCTGCTCAACCCACGATCTCATCACTGATCACCGAGTTCGCACATACAGCAAGCAATCAACAAACCGTACGTATACGGTACTATGCGAATCCCTGCACAGGTGCCAGATGAGCGCTCCTCAATTGGCGTTGGTGTTTCTCGCATCACAAGGATGGACACCACGTTCACTGACACAAGTCCAAGTTCGTTGCCTGAGCTACAGCCTTTGACGATCATGATGGTTACGAAGACGTTGCGAACGTTGACTCCGGAGAAGTGCGTACGACGGGTGGCATGATGGTTTTTGGGGTCACTCGGACTCACGCGAAACGTCCTTGCTTGCTTGTTGAAACGTTGATGGGTCGGGAAGCAGAACGCGCCAGACGACCTGGTGAGTCGTGCCCTTTGACTGGCGATCGCGAAGTAGGATTGACGGAAGCATGGCATGAATTGCAACGTTTGCTTGGTCCATAGTGGAACATCATCGATAGAATCCCGCAGGCACCGCCGTGCTCCGAGAGTTGTCAAAGTTGGCTTGAAAATGTGACACGTCAGATGAATAACATGGCGAGCCTTCCCGTCTCGTTGGTTCTCTGGAGATGGAGTGACAACGTTTCTGTATAGTCGTACAAGGAACAAGCTCGGAGATTAGCAGGGTAGGTCGTGCAGTTGTAGTCTCAAAACGGTTGTACTGCCGGGCGATTGCTCTGTTGAAGACGCATGCAACCAAGTGTGCACTTGAAACGACGAAAGAGGCAGTCCAGATCTTTGGTGGCAGGGAAATCACCAAGACCGGGATCGGCCAATTCGTGGAACAGGCGCCTTCTTTTCGCGTTATAGACTCTAGAGCAATGTTTGATTCCATTTTGGGAGGCGTAAAGGTTGTTTCTTTATGCCCATGTTACAGCGGAAGCCGTGGTGGGTGACTTGGGAGTTAGACAAGCTCTCAAAGACATGCCCAACAACGTACGACTACTAGGTAGTGGTAGACCACCCGACGTGCTATTCTACATCACCCCACATTGACAGCTAGCATGTTTGTGAGATACTCTCACCGCCGAAGTCCAAGACCAGCAGCGATACTTCCACGCCGTGTTTTCCAACCAAACCATCCAACGACGACATCTTTGGCAAAGATCTCTCCGAAACCAAGCATGACGCCGTTAATGAACGGGAGTAGCAGGTTAATAGCAAGCGAGGATAATACGAGTGATAGTCGTGTCCGTGGTGCGACCCTGTTGTCCATGATGGAGGGAAGTGTGGAAGGAGGGACATTTTTTGTCGGGTTCTGGTTTGCTTTGGGATGCGGATGAGTCTGGGCTGGGGCTGGGGCGGAAGTTGGCGCGAGAAGGGCAGGTTGAGGAGAGGGTGATTGGGGTGCGGAGGCATCCGGGAAGGACATGGAAGGGTACGAAGACGTTGGTGAGGACGAGAGGTGTTCCCATCGCTGAGAAGGCGAGCCACTCTCTGTCTTTCCATGCTGTACCGCGCGTTCCGCACTCTCCTCCGATTTCCCGTGCGACTCGACGTGTTCGACCGAACTGAGGGAAGTAACCGACGCAGAGAGGGAGTGGGAGACAATTTCGGTTGCAGCGGCGGCTGAGGCGGTGATATGATCACCGAGGCCGTCCCACGATTCAGGCTGTTGACCGAGCGCTTGACGTTCGGCTTTTTCGCGGGTGCGCAGGGCTTCCCATGTGGCACGGGCAAGTTCGGCTTTGGCACGGGCCGAGGCGGATTGGGCGCGCCATTCGGAGAGTCGGGAAGCGTAGGCTGACTGCCAGGCGTCGTCTTCGGTGGAAGGAGCCTCTGAGGGGATAGGTTCGGGAGGAGGGGCGGGGGCGGGGGTGGATGGGGGCACGGACGCGGTTGAGGAGCTGAGCGGGACCTCGGTGGGCTCAAATGGGTGTTCGAGCGCTGCCTATCCTCGATGTCAGGATATTCGGCGATAAAAAGTTGGTTTTTGAACACACCTGAAGGAGCTGGTTCTCGTCGTTAGATTGCAGAGGGCTCGACTCCGCCATCGTCGACGTCAAAGAACTCGCCTGTTAGCGCTATGACTCTCGCGGATGCCAATTTTGGAGGTCACGTGAAACTGTTTATGTAATCAGAATCAGATGTTACCTGTTTTGGAAGACATCGACTTGTGGAAAGGAGCATCGACGTCATGGAATCGATTGAGTCGGTGACGTCGTGCATGACTCAGTCTGAAATCGGCGGTATATAAACCAGGGTGGATAGGGAACGTTTTTTCCATCACCCGCACGTACAACTTTGAAGGGAAATCGTCACTTATGGTGAGGTCTTTCAAGTGTCCTCGATGGTCTCGAAGCTGACAATCGTGATAGGCTGAAACAACCGAAGCACAGTACCAGGTGACGAGCTAGGTGTCCCGCTGGCCGTACGCTGATTGCCCGAGCGCAGAAAGGAGACAAGGTCGAGTATAGACCTGTCGGCGGCGCGCAGGACAACGTCTCGCACAGTGTTGGCGAAATAGTCGACGTGCACGGGTCTGGCGCAGTACGTGATAGTCGGATGAGAGTCGACGTTGTTTAATGGTTGTGTGTTTGTTTGCAGGACCTTAGGTACTCTATCAAGAACAACAATACAGGAAAGAGGACCAACTACCAGGTATGTCGGGGTGGATTTGCTCGTTGGATGTTATTAATGACGGTGGGTGTCATTCAGCCAAAGAATATTGTCAAGAAGCTCGAATCCTAAGAGGGTGTAATTGTAATAGAGTTCTGTACTTTTATCTGTACGCGTGGAGGAGAAACCACATTGTGATTCAGAGCACAGCCACCCTCACTCGGCTCGAGCTTGCAACAGCATGTGAATATCAACCAATGGCATCTCCACCTTCTGCAGCTCGCGCGGACCAGCCCCATCTTGTCTCCCTTGTACTTCAATCCAAAAAGGCCCTCCAACATGGTGAACTGCTCTGCTCCAAGGCTAATGCCCTCACAAACGCGTCTGCGCAGTGTGCCGTCGACGTGCTCGCCCTCGACGCCAAGGTAAAGTGGATCAGCGAGGCGGTCATCGAACAACTCAAGGTGCGCCATGTCACTTCAAATGTTTTCTTCTCACGCAGTTCCCGTACTTTCACCCAGCTGGCTGCCAGCGTGGCAAAGAGCATCGAGTACAAACGTGCCCAACTCGACAAACAGATCCGCGTACGTTTTCGTCCACCTCACGTTTTGCGTTTACCAACATACGACAGGAATGGGACGCCATCCGTTCGGAGCGTACCTCCGCCCTCGATACCATCCTTGAATCTCTTGGCACACAACTCGTCCCTCCTGGGTTTCATCAATCATCGACCGATTCTTCTCTTTTCGGGAGCCAACATTCGCTCGACAAGGTGCATGGTATCATCGACCCTACCCTGAGCCCTTCCGCGACTGTCCGAGAGAACGTCTTTGAGAGGAAGCTCACGACCAAGCACGTCGATCGGTCGACGTGGAAGACGTTGAGGGACTTTGTGGATGAGAGTGCTATTGAGCAGGTGTTGGAGGCAGTGGAGAACGATCGGACGAGGCTCGACGTGCGTGTCTTGTCTCCCCTTCCTTTCTTTAGGAATGTCGATGTGTTTGCGTACAGGACGTCATGTCAACGACGTACGACTACCCAGAGACTCTCTCGACCACAGTTTCTTCTATACGCGACTCCTTACCTATCTCGAATGCACCGCCTCCGATCGAGTCTTTGTTGCTTTCTCAGGAGAGGACGACGACAGTGATGGCGAGGCATCTGGAGAGTTTGGCGTCACATTATGACCAAATGGCGAATGCCCTTCATGACAGCGAGGCTGGGATATCCCATTCGGAGGAAGAGATGGAAGGTAGGCGTGCAATGGATCCGTCTGTCATTATTCGAGGTCATACAAATACCAATCTTGTAGCAATGCATCGAGACACGGACGAGCTCCCTGCGATCATGGCTGAGCTCGAGGAAGACGTTCATTCCATTCAGGAAGCCCAGTGAGCAGGGAATCGATTGTTGGCAGACGTATCACTCATGCTAAACGATGTAGCGAGAAATTGGTGCTTGCTAAGGCTGCTGCACAAGAACAACTAGAAACGAGCCGTAGTATACTAGACGATTTAGACGAACTCGGAGATATCATGTCAGACATGCTTCAGAAGCAACAAGACGTCGAGGTGCGCTTTCCTCTTTGGCGGTTTTCCTCTCGATTCATGTCTCGATCCCATCTCCGTGGTGTTGTACAGGGCGACTGCGAAGATCTCTTGGAAGCCCTCCAACAGCGATTGTTGGTCGTAGAGGATCTGCACCACAGATTCGTCCAGTACCAATCGTCATTTAATAAACTTCTCATCGAGATTGCGAGGCGACGACAATACCGAGAAGCTGCGGAGAAGATTGTCGAGGGTATGACGGCGCAACTCGATGCCATGTCGTCTGGTGAGCATTGATCTCGAATTGCATCCTCTTGACCATGACGACGACACACCACGGTGACGACACAGAGGAACGTCAGGTGCGCGAAGACTTTAATGCCGAACACGGTGCCCACATTCCGGCGGATATTTGTCTCTGTATCGAGAACCCGCCGACGAGGTGGGAGGTTGTCCCGTGGACAGGTGATATGCGGGAGGTGCTTCCAGAGATTGATGCGGATTTGTTGCCGCAGGTGAGTTGTTCCCCTCTGTTGTCACGTTTCTCCCATCTCTTTTTTCGATGGTGGTTACGATCGTTGGCGTTTCATTGGGTTGGATTTGGCTGACTCCATTTTTGTTTCCTTTCTTTAGGCAAGGGAGAAGTCGGTGGGTGGGGAGGTGGCTACGCCTGCTGGTGTTGGAGAATTCCCCTTCCATCCCGACGCATCAGTCCATAACTACCGATGTATATTCGACATTGATTAGGTTTCCTTTTTCGGACATCCATCGCGGTGCGTGCACCAGTCTCGTGTGCTCTCGACCGGAGGTAGACATATGCTCCTTACATCTCTTTTACTGAGATTGGGTAGGACTTACTCCTCCCACTTTATGTACTTAGAGGCTCGTACTATTCGACTGGAGTTCACTCATCCTATGATAGTTAGTCGTACCCTTTCACAGGTAGTGATAGCGTGTAGCTGTGGGCGTATGGTGTTGTAAGTAATGGATTCGGACTGGTCGAGAGCCTGAGCGCAATGTCGTCAAGGGTGGCTGTACAACGGTCCCAAATGAGTTTTGAACTTGGCATCTTCATCGACGTCAATTGTTCCCGGCGTAAATACAAACGAGTCGAATGGCCACATAACTTGACATGTCCAATCAAACATGTCGAGAAAGCGTGTTGTAAAGCTGTGTCATACGTAGGTGAGGGGGACCGGAAGAGGGGGCCTGCCATATGCTATACCTGCTCTGAGGCTTTTTCATATCCTTATGACTCTCGGAAAAGATCGTGGCTGCGCAGCCGCATCGGTCATGTCTTCTTACGCAGTTCCGCACACCACCAGATCGGCCGAGAGGTCTTGATCGTCACGAATTGCTCCGCGGGGACCAGGTGGTTGGAGGTGGACACTAGACCGTCGAACGAGGATTCTGTCTCATCTTCAAGCAAGTGATCAGCAAAGCACATAGCGTAGAGAGTGTTGATTTACCCAAGTTCCACCGAAGACCAGACGTGGACAACACGGTGGAATCTATACCGACGGGTAAGAGACCACAGGTAGGGCCCAAAACGTCGTGGTCGATAGATATCCGGTGATGTCCCTTGGCGCAGGTCAAGACCACACCTCCATGATTCGACGTCTACACTCACCCCATCAAGAACCCAGCCAATATTGTCATCCGTAACGACATAGACTCTTGGCCTCGTTTGTCGGATCTTGTGGATGTATGAGAGGACATGTATAGTCTGGTCGAGTCTGCCAGAGAATCCTCCGAGAATCAGAGTTTCATACTGGATCCGAATGCTTAGATCTATTATTGTAGTTAGTCAGTCGATCGGCCTAACCTTGTGTCCTTCCTTGCGCTCGTTCTCTTCCAGCGTTTCGATGCACTTCATGAGATCTGTGGTATCTTGATCGAAGTCTTGCAGGACCGGTACTCCCTAAGCAGTTGTAAGATCGTCTATCCAACTGCAAAGCCTACGAAAACGAACCTTTGCGGAATAGTACTCTCGAACGTCCGTGCGCAGAGAGTCCAGATCACCCTTGATGAGATCAGGCGTGTGTCTATATATCGATTCGTCAGAGGCTTGCGCAACGAGATGGATGAGGCTCGTCAAATCCGAGCTCCTCCTCCTCTCACAGATTTCGCAACTGTTCTCCATCTTTTGCCTCCCCCAGGAGATCGTACAGACGGTTGGCACCACCGTCAGCACAACATCTCCACGAGCAAGCTTTCCAGAGTGTCTCGAGCAAAGGCAGCGAGAAAGGCTGGTTAAGGATGATCAACGCCCGGCGAACGCCTTCGCGATTCGTTGTCAGAGGGTTCAGAAACGGCGTTTCCCATTCCACGATCTTGGCGTTAGCGACCATGAGGTTATCGCAAGCGAGTCGGCTCTCTTTGACGGCCAGATGGATGGTGAGAACAGCGTCGTTGGCGTTTGACCGGGCCAGCGCCCACTAGGGCGTGCAGCCTATCAGACGTTTCACCCAAATTTCCTTCTATGTGCATGTTGAAGACCGCTGCCAGCGCTGAGCCCCGCGTCCTGTATGCCCCGTACACCGGTCACAACTGTCGACAGCCCACGAGTCGGAATAATATAGCATGGGCCCAAGCCGCGCGAGAGACCAGAAAATGGCTCAAGACGACGTGAAAACGTTGCTTCGGGAAAAGGAAGACCGAGTGCGTGCGTTCCCTACGACATCGACTTGCCACACTGGGTCTCATTCGTTCATTACGATTTTTACGTCTTTTTTGCTAGATAGCGACCCTCGAGACGCGTTTGGAGGCATATAGCGCGCGTGCATCGACTGCCCACACCCGTTTGTTGAAAACGATCGACGTGTTGGATGCGTTGCGTTCTCAACATGCGTTAGAAATTTCGGCGGAGGAGCAGGCGAAAATGAAGCTCGTACAAGAAGTCAATCGTTGGCGCAGCGTGGCAAAGAATCTGGAGGTAGAAAAGGACGAGTTGAAGGATGTTGTCGAGGATCTGATCGAGAAAGGTATGTCGAAAACCCTTCGTCTCCCCCAAGTTACATCCAAACATTCAATTCTGTGGCATGGACTGTATGGCGTTTTTCCTCCCCCATCTATTTGGTTTTTCAGTTCAAGTCTCGAACGAATGGAGCTCATGGCCGTGTAGCCGGATGCAGATCACTAAACATGCAGGTGTGTCGTCTTTTCCACTCTCCAAACCCATCCAACGCCTTCCAGCAAGGCAATCTCAATGTCGAGTTCCCAGAGCAGATTGCCGTAGGCGCGATCGATGGTGGGGGGACGAAATACCATAAGAACGACTTGCTGGCATACGCCACGTCCATAATCGCCAGACTAAGGATGGAACTTGACTTTGAACGGCAGAGCCACAGCAGAACTGTAGAAGAGGCGAACCTTTGCATCGAGGAACTCGAGGCCAAGGTTGCAGTGCGCGATGCTGAGCTAGAAAATTGTATCACTTCTCCTGGTGACCACGAACATCAGCCAGGAGAACCTCGGAGTATCTCCGCCCACGCTTTCGAGAAGCGGAAACTTGGTAAGAAGCTTCCTGAGCCGAAACCATTATCAGACGAAGAGTGTCTTCGCTTCCTGGAGAGCAACAGCGCGCGAAATAGATCTCTAGAAATCGAGATTCATCATATTGCGGAAAGGGTATGTATCCTGCCATTATACGGGATCGTTTGACTTGATGTGACGTGAACAGCTGGAGCAAGCCAGGATGGCGGCCTTAACTTCCAGCGGCTCTAGCAAGGAACCTCAGTCGCCAGTACTGCGAAATGGTCACACAGCTATTCTAACACTCAGTCCTCGAACAAGAAGTGCATCTGTCGACCCAAACGCTCTGTCACGTCCGTTGGACTCTGCATCTACACCAGCACCGGCATCACCTTCGACGATGCTTTCAATAGCCCATCTCGACACCCAGATACGTACCATGACTACTCAAATGGACGCTCTTGTGTCAGAGCGGACGACGTTAATCGAAGCGGCGGCAAGGCAACGAAGGGTGCGTCTACTCTCTCCTTTTCTTGTCCGGGAAAGTCGACCATTGAATAGGTCACAGATGGGATAAATATGGGTACTTTCCAAGATGTCCTACGGGTCGAAGGTGAATGTGTCCGGTGAGACGTTCCGTCCCATATTTGAGAGGCCGTTTCTCATGACAAGGGAAAAGACTCCAAGCCGAGGTCGACGACCTTCGGGAGCAGCTTCAGCACGCCCGTACCTTTGCACGCGACCGAGAACGAGCCCTTTTGCGCGAAATTGCACAGCTCCGGGCATCGTCCGTTTTGCGTCCCGGTCACGTAGGTCTTCTTCGTTACATACACCCACGCCAATGCATCTGTTTAACTCGGGGTACGTGTATCCGCGTAGGACTTGCACCACATCTTCAGCGCGCGGCCATTCGAAGACGAAATCGCAACCGAGGAGAGCATGGAACTCGCATCACCCCTCATGCCTACCGTCGTCCCCAATGCATTACCCGCCCTTCCGTCTCACAACTTGGGCACAGAAGCAGATCTCGTGTCGTTCCCGTTTTCCCCCAGACACGTGTCCTCGCCTGCACCTGAAACCTCAGCGACCCCTCCCCCCACCACATGGTGCAGCCCTGGCCCGCAAGACATTGAAAGGGTGCAGGCGGCACTAGATGTTGCACGGACACATCTAGCGCAGAAGGAGGAAGCACTAGTGCAGCTCCGTTCTGAGATGGAGAAGCTCCGGCTGGAGGTACAGGCGTAACCCCGAGGGGATGGCGACGGGGGTTAATATCTCCAGCTCTTGTGCTTCAGGAAACTCCAGTCTAAAACTGTCTGTCTTGCTTTGGCTTTCGTTGATTCTACTTTTCTATTTATCATCTTCCTGCTCTTTGTCGTCATTCGAGTTTTGTTTCGTACCTTCGTATGTAAATGTTTGTCTGTACAACTTTCGCGTAGCGTGTGTAGCATATGTATGTCATAACATTGTGCACCGAGTTACAAGAACGAAGTGGATCCGGATCGAAAGTTATGTCAAGAAAATGACTCGGTAGCAAGCTGGGAGATGAGATCCCTCAAAGCCCGAGAATCTTCTATGCACTCGGGGGAAGATGGATCGCGATGACACCTGACCATCAATAGGGGGATATCCACCCCTAGCTTAAACCACCGGAGATGATCCCTACACCTCAGCTCCCACTCAGTTCCATGAGGAGGTCCTCGAGTTATCACTACTACCGGTATTGCCTTTCGTTCGCAATACTCCACATAAACTCTGCGGAATTGTTCCCAGTAGTCGGAAACTGCAATCTTGGTGGCGTCGATGCACCACACAAGGATAGGTATAGCCGACCTGGTTCGGTCCCGAATAGTTTTTTTCAGCTCGCGTGCTTGCGGGGATGCCAGCTGGCGGATCCTAGTGACGAACCAACCGTCATGGGTATTTGAGAATTCGTCGAGGCCTCGCGTGTCCCAAAGCCGACAATGCAAGCCACTCTGAAGAGCGACTGAGTAGGAAGTAGTATGCGTGGTGGCGGGACGAGCGTCGCTCGCCACTTTAGCGGCTGCATCCGAATGGCCATGGACGCCCATGATCATGTTGATGAGGGAGCTCTTCCCGACACCTGTATGGGCGACAAAGATAACATCGATCTCGCCCGTCGGTTCCCAGTGGCCGTTGGAGTGTTCATTGGTGTCCTACATAAAGAATGTTTGGAGGAGACGAGTTTTCAGAAAGTATGAACTCACTCGGGCCACGCTAGGGTTCTGGAGTCGCTCACTTCCGTCCGAATTTGGGCTGAAATTCTGTTAGGATGAAATGGTCGCGATATTATGATACCTACCTCAGGACAACCCGGGCTTGATTGGTGTTTTGCGCGTCTGCGCCTTGATTGACATCCGGGATAGTCACAGGATCTGAACGGGGTAGTTGTTGGGAATCGGCCTCGCTTTTGCTGAGTAATGCAGTCAGGAGCAGATTCGTCGTATTGTTGGGAAACTCACTCGACGTCAGCCGCAAGTAAGAAATGGAAGTGCCTCCGCTGTTTGTTGAATAGTGCGATAACATCATTGATTTTGTCTTCGGCGGGCAGGGGGCACGGTTTGTCATAGTGGTTGCCTCCTTCCAAGTTGACAACATTTTCCTCCGTTGTATCGACCCTGGCCAACTTTACCATCTGTTGTAAGACTTCTAAACATGCCTTGGACTCTTTTCCAACGAGCCAGCGTTTTGAGCGGGAGTCAATGGTAGAGTTGCCCAAAAACGATTTGTTGATTGCCTGCAACAGTGCCCCAGAAGCCAAAACGATCTTCTCCAACCGGGATGAGACACGGGGAATCTCTAAGTTGCCAGGTTTCCTGGTGCTAGCATCCACGAGCGCAACAACAAGTTCTCGCGAGGTCGTCAAAATTTTGGTCAGTGTCCTCTCGCTCTATTGTGCGAATTAATTGGGGGTGAGGACAACAACCCCGAGCGTTCAGAAGTCTGTAAACGAACTCACTTCTCGTCCTAGGGTTGCCAGCAACGCGGATCGGAACGCTGAACACAGATCGCAGTCGAGCACCCAGCAACGTGAACCGCCCGTGCAGCGCCCAAGGACCTGGTGCAACGTCACATCTCCCCTGACTGCAACAGCATCTACATTAGCGCCTTGGAGTGCGAGGTTACGAACAAGCGGTGCTGTTTCCTTAGCAAACAAAACTCCGGAAGGCATCGGTGCATCAATGGAGAACAAATACTCCAGTAAGGAGATATGTCCTCTGGATACACCCGAAGCGACCATTAGGAGAATCTGCTCAGAAGAGTCGATGGGAGATACGTCATGTGCAGTCTGAACCACCCTCCGTATCATGACTAGGAGATATTTCTCTGTCACCTGGTGCTTCCTATATCGGTCTTGGTTAAGCGCACGGAGGAGGCATCCTGCATCCTGGACTTCCGCTGCCCATTCCGTGAATTCGTCGGCTTGTAGTAGGCTTGAGACAAAATGTGGCGGGTAGTCGCAGTATTGTCCATCAAAGATGGTCGAATATACTTTTCGAGGTATCGCGGCGCTTCCTTACTTCAAGAAGAGGTCGACAAGCGCACTGTTTTCGCGCCGGAGAGCAGCCTCCAGTGGTAACTTGAAATCGCGTTGCAGTCCGTCAATATCCCAACCAACGCTGTTCACATCAACGCCGTGTGACAGCAATGTCCTGGCATGGTCGACCTTGTCGAAATGGACAGTGTGTACGAGAGGATTCGAACCATACTTTGCTTTGGAAGGAGCACGCCTCAGGAAAGCACGTAAATATGGCTCGGGAAACATGGAAACTAGGACGCAGATGATGAAGTCGTGTTCTGGGGTTATCCATGATTTGTAAGGGTGATACAAGGAAGCCAATCTGCACATGGTCGTCCACTCCAAAGGATGTTTCTGTATTTCCGATTGAAGAGTTGTCATGGAATCCAGAATTGCGTCATCCGTTGGCTCAAGATGTCTAGGGTGATCGAAACCGCAGGAGAATATGTAATCGAGAAGTGGTCGCGACTGGGGAGTCTCATCGTCGTCGAAAGGATGGTTGAGGGAGGCGACAAGGTAACACATGCACAGCTGGAAAACCTGCTTATGAGCTTCTCGTAGATTGATATGGTACGCTGGCATTTTTCTGCGGGTAAGCTCGTCCATAAGATACTCCTAGTTGTGTGTTATCGATCACACACAGGTGTAGACAGGCCCGATGTCGCCTCTCACCTTGACACTAAAATGTGATAGGTTAACGATATCTGTCTCTTCGTCGTGCACCACAAGGCTCCCAAGCACGTCCAACAATGCATATTTATGTATGGGAGCGATGCCCCGGTCCAATGTTCGTCTTCGAAGGTCAATGGAGAGCGCCTCGTCTACTTCCCTTAATATCAGGGGTCGAGAGGTAGTCACGAGCCAAGCAAGGACACGCCGGACAATCCCTCCCCCCGAAAACCGTTGGTCGATCCCAAGGAGAATTCTTTCGTATGTTGCATCGAGGCCCATTGGGAGGTTGTTCAATGCGTTGTGGAATTCTCGTAGGGTAAAACATCCTTTAAGAGTGTCAAGTTGACACTGAACCCACCGAAACCTATAAACCGATTGAGTCTGAGAAGTAAAAGGTAGTAGGCGGTAGACAAACATTCCGTCCGCTTTTTGACACAGTGTAGAATGAACCTTCTTCTTTAGCGCGGGATGGAGGAATCCTAACCGTGGGTGAGAATCTATCTCTCTGCTGACATGTAACTCAATGTCCGCCGATACTACTTGTGCCATGTTGTCCACGGAGATGTAAGGGAGCCTGCTAAATCTATATCTGATGACTTGAATTGGACGACTGCTCACGAACAGTCGTACTTTCTTCAAGTTTGTCTTCAACTCGAGGAGAGTACAAAGGAGATGATCAACGTCTTTGCACTCATCCAAGGCATCAATGACGATAAGAGGTGGTTGACTAAACTGGCCCGCAACACGAGACACCAGGGAAGAAAGACGTGCGATATCGAGTGCCATATCACCTTTACGTTTCTCCTCCACCAATTCGTCAACGACTTGGAGAGCACCGAGTTGGACTTTTCCACGACGATATTGGTCCACTAGTTGGTAGAGCAAGGAGCGTATCACTTCAGTGGCATCCATAGATCTTTCCTTCCCAAAATCACAGTAAAAGAATGCAGGAGGTTCATCCACGAATGTCTTTTCTAGGCGTTCGATCACAGAAGCGCTGTTACAAGTTGGACTCAATGTCGCGGTGAGGCCAAATGAGTGGACGCACACTAAAACTGATTTCCCACACCCAGCTGTATTTATAGTAAGGTAAGTAATGGATGTTTTATAAAGTTTCTGACAACGTACCTTTTCCCTGTAACCACAAGAACGAATTCTCGCCGGTCAACCATGCTTTGTATTCATTTGTCTCAGGGAGCCAAGTGCACGTATCAGTTTGACGCTGTATTAGTGTAGCTCTATGCTTCTCAAAGCATCTGAATGCATCGAGCCATTGCAAGATACCATCTAGTTTTTCCACTGCGGACGCAACGTGTGCGTCAAGATTGTGATTTCTCCACATGGAGTCAATTCGGAGTTCACAATATACGCACAATAAACACCATATTTGGACTCCTTCTTTTCAACGTCTTCCGTTTTGCGTGGGACATTACCAGCTGGAACATTGTCCTCGTGAGACTCGGTTGCTATCATGCTGTGTATATGAATCTTTGTTCAGTAAATAAAACTGTTGGTGCATGATGATACCTACTCAGATCTGGCCCGATGTGCACTGGCAGAAACCTGCATAGCTTGCCTTTTGCGGGCCGCTGCAGACTCCGGCTCAGCATTTGGCCCGTAACATATGTTCTCGAGATTCGCAGTGCTGGAACAGTCAAAGTATTCTTCTCCACAAGCCACAGCGGGTACAATACGGGGATGCCTACCGAACACCCATCCAACCCTGCTTCTCCAAGGATCGTGTATCTTTCCCACTAAAAGAGCTCACGGATGGATCGATCTGCAGAGCATCTGGAGAGGCTATCCTCACTGGCAGCTGGTGTAGCACATCCATTTCGTGGTTCCTTATAATATGGCAGTGCTACGATCAGACAGCATCAATCCTTTCACGTAACTTGGACACACACCAGACACCTGATGCGAGCAAGTAGTCGAAATAGTCCCGGTGATCATGAAGGACCTTGATAGCCTCACGAATCTTGTCGCCTGTTGGTGCAGGATCGAAGCCCATACTGGACGATATAAAGCCAAGGAATGTTTTCTCTGGGCGATTGATGTTAATTGCTTTCTTCATTTCATTCAATGCCATCAAGCATATGACCGGCCCATTGGCAGAGATCCAACCTTCGAGTTGCTCATCAAGAGTAGATCTGCTGTCGGTGCCAGTGATCGTACATCCGTTGAGGGTTTCGAGGGTTTCCCCGGATGTGACCTTGATCTTGTCTAACCAAAACTGAACACGAGAGATATCGGGCCCGTTGACTCCCAGCGCATTGGCGTCCGCGAGTACCTTGCCGAGTTGCTGTGAGACCATCGCGATCTTGATGAGGTTTTCTTGAGCCAACTCCATGATGGGGTGCCAGCGTAACTTGACGTGAGTGAAGTTGTCTTGAAGGATACGACCAGTGGAGAAGTTGCAAATGTCGGCCAGGTACACAATGAAGCTGCACCTCGAGGACACGGCAGCCTGGAACTGCACGTGGGCCTAGAGCGCCGACTCTGAAATGATAAACTTGAGAACTAACATACATACATAAGTATCTATATGGCCAATTAGTCTGGTGACCAGACCGTCAATGAGGCCTTACGACGGTTTGCCACCTATCAACACGGCAACCTCATAGACGATCTGGTCACCAGACTCATGGCCAATGGCCCGGGCCCCGCCGCGTTACACCACTGTGTAGCATCAGGCATCTCGCCCAAATTTCGTTCTATATGCATGTTGAAGACCGCTGCCATGTAGCCGGATACAGATTGCTAAACATGCAGGTATGTCGTCTTTTCCACTCTCCAAACCCATCCAACGCCTTCCAGCAAGGCAATCTCGATGTCGAGTCCCCAGAGCAGATTGCCGTAGGCGCGATTGATGGTGGGGGGACGAAAAACCATAAGAACGACTTGCTCGCATACACCACCTCCATGATCGCCAGACTAAGGATGGAACTTGACTTTGAAATGCAGAGCCACAGCAGAACTGTGGACGAGGCGAACCTCTGCATTGAGGAACTTGAGGCCAAGGTCGCAGTGCGCGATGCTGAGAAAACTGTATCACCTCTCCCGATGACCACGAACATCTCGGAATGTCTCCACCCATGCTTTCGAGAAGCGGAAACTTGGTAAGATGGTTCCTGAGCTGACACCACTATCAGACGAGGAGTGTCTTCGCTTCCTGGAGAGCAACAGTGCGCGAAATAGATATCTGGAAATTGAGATTCGTCATATTGCGGAAAGGGTATGTATCCTGCCATGATACGGGATCATTTGACTAGATATGACGTGAACAGCTGGAGCAAGCCATGATGGCCTCAATTTCCAGCGCCTCTTGCAAGGGACCTCGGTCGCCAGCACTGCGAAATGGTCACAAAGTTATTCCAACCCCCAGCCCTCGAACAAGAAGTTCCTGTTGCATGGTCTAGAATGAACCCTGGAATGTCACAGACAAGCTAGGGACTGGGAAATTCTTGTAGAGCCCGTGGCCGGTACGGTGAGATAATCGACGAGAACATCACTTCTATGGATGTGGTCGTCAATGAACGGATGCCTTCTTTCGGGCCGTCCCTTCGCGATGCAGAAACACGTGGAAGAGTGAGCCGAGCTGGATGAATGACACAGTTTGCCCCGTCGGACTTGAACTCCATTTCTTCCTGTGAAATGGGAAACACACATTCGAGGATATGAACATGTCAAACCCACTTGTTGCATAGACACGAATTCGGCTTTGATCGCGACCGGGAAACTCCTCGAAGCGCAAACACTCGTGCTTGATCAACCTGCGAAACGGTGGGATAACTGGGATGGCCAACGTACTTATATCGCAACTCAATTTCGAGGGATCGAGCTCATCAGGGAGACCAATAAAGTCGAGTTGAAAGTGCACGTCTTCTCGTTCGAGATACAACATGGTGCGGCCCTGGTTTTCCGTGTAAAGAGGCCAACTCAAGTGCCTCGTGCTCGGATCACAACGTCATTGAAGAAGAACCAAGAGCCCTTTAGATGCGGTTGGCTTTCCGCTTCGGGTACTAAATTGACATTAGAAGCGAGAAGAGAGGGATGTTACCAACGTGACTCGCCTTTCACAATCACGACCAACTGCGCATGTTTTGCTTTTGTTAAATCATAGGCATTCAGTGCACGAATAACCAGTGCATATACGCACCCGGAGCTCATAAGTCACGCTCTCGGCATCATCGTACCTCTACCGTCAAAGTTAAGAACCTCCCAGTCCTCGTATCTATCCAATACCTCAGATCGTCGTCGTTATATACACTCGCATTTATATGGGAGGGTCTGCGCTCGGAATCGAGCGGCGAAAAGAAAACATAAGGAATTATTTGTAGTCTGACAGGCTTTGGTTCTCTCCCCCAATGATCTTCGTCGCCTTGTAAAGGTAACTACCCCATCTATTCCACGTCTATTATACATCATCCCCATTGCCCATCCTCCGCTACCTCACAACAACGCCGACCGCCCCGTCAACGCCTCCACCAAATCCTTGACGCCCGCCCACCACGCCTTTTTTCCCCTCCGATTCTTCATATCCGCATGCTTCACCATCGCCTGCACAGGCACCCACTCCAACGCACCCCCTTGGATCGTAATCACCGCCGCGCTCTCCTGCGGCGCGATCTTGACACGTCCCGGCTGCGCTCGCAACCGCGCGTGGTGGTCCTCTAAAAACGACATGCATCGGAGGGAGAGACGGATCGCGCGCGCGCGGTCCATCGGGGAGGGCACGCCGCCTTGGAGGGTGTGTCCGAGGGAGGCGGAGCGCGAGTCAAAGAGGGTGCCGCCTTCTTCTTTGAACATCTTGGTAATGACGTCGGTCGTGTAGACCGTCGAGGCGGATTCGTTGCTGTGTAAGGAAGAGTTGGGCGTGAAATGCGGAGGAGTAGAAAGAAAGGTAGGACATACCGGATGACGAGACGACCTTCGCTCTTGCCTTTGGCGTCTAGCCCGTAGCGCAGCTTGAGGAACTTGACGTCGTCGCGCAACAAATCGAGATCCATCCCCTGTTCTGGAGTATACACCAACGAGGCACCCGTCTTTTCACCAATGAACACCCTCATAAAAGACCGGAAAAAAAGGAATACATACCGCCAACGCACCCATCGTTGCAATGTACCCACATTTGCCACCCTGTGTCTCGACAACAAACACCCGATTCCGACTCGCCGACGCACTCTGCTTGATCGAATCGCACGCCTCCACGAGCGCATTCAAACTCGTGTCAGTCCCCAAACTAAACTCGGTTAACGGCACATTATTCGAGATAGTCGCGGGGAGGTGCGCCATCGGAATATTGAACGCTGGGTACAACTTGCGTGCATTGTCGAGGATTAGCAACGCGTTGAAGGCTTCGAACCCACCGATAAGCATGAGGGCGTGTAGGTTGTGTTCCTGGAAACGGGAGGCGACGGCACCGAGGTCGACGTCAGGAAGGGTGCGGTTCGTACCGAGCTCGGAGCCACCGCGGGCGGTCCAGCCGTCCACGCCGAGCCAGGAGAGTTCGTGGATAGTGTCGTCTAGGAGACCGCGGAAGCCGTTGTGCACGGCGAGTGGGGTGTGTCCTTGTTTGATACAGTAACGGACTGCAGCACATGTTGCGGCGTTCATCCCTCCAGCAGGGGCACCGATGCTGCGTTGGGATGAGAGTCAGGTAGAGCGCATGGATGGGAGCGCTTACTGGATGATGGCAACCCGCATTCTCTGCAAAGACGGTCAGACAGGAGGGGGTCGTTCAGAATGGCATGACTGACCTGCTCTTCTGGCAACTGTTTCTCGGTGTACAGTATCGACGTGGTCAAAAAGTTTTCCAAGCTCTGCAAAAATTCCGGATCGCGCAAGGACATTGCTTTGGCGAAATCCTTTGCTGCGATCGCGTCTGCAACTGCCTTGGTCTACATGGGAGCACGTATTGAGCACATATGCACCGAGGTGACACGAAATCGTACCATTGCGACAGCTTCCATGAGAGGCACTCGAGTGATCTTGTTTTCACTGACTCCGATCATGTACGAAGGGGTGTCAGGGGTAGCCTCGAGTAGGGCATTGACGGCCTCGACGCCCTGAAGCGTAGGCTACAGGGAATGTGTTATCACAGTGCGGTGCTGTTAGGAACACGTTGTCTCACCAACGTACGGTCGAGTGCACAAGGTTTGCCTCCGCGTTGCGTGTGTCCGAGGGTGGTGACACGCGTGTCCAGGCCGAGGCGTTCAGTGAGAACGTCTTTGACGTAATCGGCACGAATGGGCTGGAGATTGGCGTCTTGAGCGCCTTCGGCGACGATGACGATTGTCTTACGCTTCCCGATTTGACGGGTCTGGGAAAGGGTGAGATGTAAGATGGTGGATGGTGGGAAGGGACCTACGCTTTTGATCGTCTCGCACATCAAGTCTTCCCATGGATTTGCCTCGGGTGGGCGTTCGGGGATGAAAATGAAGTCCGCTCCACCACTATCAACACACGATCAACGTGGTAACGATCAACACGGCCCTGGAGGACGTACCTGACACCAGCGAGCAAGGCGAGCCAGCCGCAGTGCCTGCCCATGACCTCGAGCACAAAGGCTCTGGAGTGCGAGGACGCGGTGGAATTGATATTATCGATCGCTTCACAGATCCTGTGCAACGCTGTCGGGGCGCCGATCGTGAGATCTGTCAGACTCATGTCGTTATCGATGGATCCGACTAGGCCGACAATGCGGAGGTGACCGTGTTCGGCGAGCTGTTCTAGGGTGATTTTTCCCTGGGCGTGGAGGGACTCAAGGAGGGATGGCCATTCGGCGCGGAAGACGTCTGCTCCTGTGAGGGAGCCGTCACCACCGCAGACGACGAGGGCGTCGATACCTTCGCTGATGAGGTTGTATGCGGCTGATAGACGGCCTTCTGGAGTGCGGAAGGCTTTCGAGCGGGCGGTCCCGATGAGCGTACCACCCTGCGTTCGTTAGATCGGTATCACGGTGGACAAGAGAACTCGCACCACTGCGAACCAGCCCCGGACGTCATCGAAGCCGACACGCACGATGTAGCGACCTTTGAGGGAACGGCCATCTGGATGATCCGAGGTGCCGTCGCGAAGGAGGTGACCGTCGCCGAAACGGAGATTTTCGAACAGGTTAGTATGTGCTCGTTGGACGGCACTGGGATCTGCGAGCGGTTCATTGTACGGGACGTGCTCGCGGGTGTTTCCGCGGACGAGGCCCTCGTAACCCTCACGGACGATGTATGTCTCGCATCCTCTGTGGGCGCCATCAGGAAGGAGAGCGGCAAGATGGGGCAACGACTTGCCTGAGGATGCCGATCTTGACGACGGCGCGGACTACGGCGTTCATGCCGGCGCTGTCGCCGCCCGACGTGACGACTGCGATTTTCATGGCGGGCAGATGGCAAGGCGGCGATAGTGGCGTGCATGGCCGTCGGAGGGAGAGTGATGACGTAATCACACAACTCCATATCACCTTGCAGCGAGTCCGAATGCACGAGGCCTCTCGCTGCCATGTCGAAAGCCCTCCTCGTCGCCTGCATCGTCGTCAACTGCGTCCTCTGGTCACATAGCGGGTATGCGCAGGCCGGTTCCTCGCTCTGGAAACGATTCCCTCCCGCAGCGGACGCCACCGAGGTACATACCCCGCCGTTCGCCATCTCCTCGCTCACGTTCTCCCAGTGTCGCCCACTCGACTTTCAACTCGCTTTCGACCAGTGCATCCACGTCCGAGACACATGTCCGACATCCGAGACCGTCCTCTCCATCCCTTATCTACACCTATATTTCTGTGCTGAGCCGTCCGTTCGGCCCTTCATATTCACCGCCCTCCTCCTCTGGCTCTTCTTCCTCTTCTCCACCCTCGGCATATCCGCCGCAGACTTCTTCACCCCAAATCTTGCCGCAATTGCCCAGTTCCTCGGGTTGAATGAAGACGTCGCCGGTGTCACCCTCCTCGCCTTTGGAAACGCCAGTCCCGATGTCTTTGCGACCTTTTCTGCCATGCGCACAAACTCGGGCAGCTTGGCAATCGGTGAGCTACTCGGTGCAGCATCCTTCATCGTCTCTTGCGTCGTAGGATCCATGTGCATCATTCGCCCGTTCAAAGTCGATCGCATCCCCTTCCTTCGTGACGTCAGTTTCTTCACCATCGCCGTGTGCATGCTGCTCTTCATTCTTCGGGACGGAACGATAACTGCTCTCGAGTCAGCAATGCTTGTCGTATGGTACGTCTTCTATGCTTTCACCGTCATCGTCGGCGGTTGGTGGGTAAGTCGCAGAGAGAGAAAGCGTCGCATCGAAGCAACCGTACGCGCAGAGTACATGGATGAAAGCCAACTGCAGCCATACTCTGACGGTAATACCTTGCACACCTGTCATCTCCTCATGCTCACCTTACTTCTCCCGAAGAACCACCGCCACCTTCTTCAAGCGGCATGACAGTCCCGCTTTTATCCCCGATACCCATATCAACCAGAGCCGCCTCCGCGCCTACTATCCCTCGCGTACAAACACATCTTCCACCATCAACTCCCTCCCGCACGCCCTCGCCAATCAGCTCCCCCTCCCACCTCGCCCAAATGCCCTCCTTCTCTCTCGTCGGCGCCATAGAATTCCGACAGATCGTTTCCTCCCTCCAAAGCCAGGCCGCTAGTTCATCCCTCAGCATGTTTGACTCCCCCGTGACTCCGTACGCGGGTGGACACTACCACGTTCCTCGCCGTCAGAGCCGCTCCAGCTCTGTTTCTCCGCGCCCACCCCCTGAATCCGACGAATGGGACGGTGCACTCGGTGTTCCCCTGAACGACCGCTCTCCAAAACTCCTCCGCACCTCCATATCAGAGGAGCCAATCCGCGGGGAAACACTGTTGGTGGATGTGCACGAGGAGGAAGGTGCACGTACACCACTCTCTATCCCTACGATACCCTCGATCTTACACACCCCTGCCTCTCCTACTGAGGCGCAAGCGCTCCCGGTGACAGAGGTCGAGGAACAGGTCCCACCCACGCGGCCTCAGCGTCTATGGCACGTTCTCGCGCGCACGTGGCATATCTTGTTCCCGTCGCTTCATCACTTCATGTGCAAGACATTGACGGGGAAAATCGTCTCGCTCCTCGCCGCTCCGGCCGTTATGGCGTTGACGATTACATTACCTGTCGTCATAATCCCCTATGGTAGCGACGGTTCGCACGAGGAAAAGCTGGACCAACACGAGACGCGTCTACCCGAATTCGAGGAAGAGGGCGTCGAGAGGGCATTGATCGCTGAACATGAAGTTCAAGAAGACCTTCACGAGGTAGGGTTCAACAAGTGGTTGACGGCCGTCCAATGTATCCTCGGACCCCTGTTTTGTGTCATTGTGCTGTTCAGTGCGTCGTTTTCGTCTTGTGATGAGCGCGGTTTTTGACTTGGCCAAGGTGGGAGTAATCACATAAAATGGCTGTTGGCTGGGACGGCCCTCGGGGGATTCGTGCTTGCGTTGCTTGTACTGGCGTTTTCCAACTTGGGCTCGCACCCTGTTGCTCAGATGGCGAGATGCTCCATGGGGTTCCTCGTCTCAGTCGTGTGGATCATGGCGATTGCCGACGAAGTCGTGAACGTCCTCCAAGTAACTGTTTCCAATGCTCCCTCTATCGAATACGCACTCACGCGTCTCTGCTTTTCCAGACATTCGGGTTCATCTTTGGGCTTTCGGATGCCATCATCGGTCTCACGATCTTCGCCGTTGGCAACTCGCTCGCTGATCTCGTCGCCAACACGAGCGTCGCCGTACGTCCCACGCACGCACTCTATACCCCCACTCACCACCCACCCACACAGGTCTTTTCCCCCATGATGGGCTTCTCCGCCTGCTTCGGCGGCCCCATGGTCAACATCCTCCTCGGCATCGGCATCTCGGGCACCTACGTCATCAACGAATCCGGCGGAGTGCCCTACGACCTCCACTTTACGCCGACGCTGATCACGAGTACGGTCGGGCTGCTGATGCTGTTGATGACGACGTTGGTCGTGGTCCCGATGAAAGGGTACGTTCTGTCGAGACGGTGGGGGGTGTTTTTGATTTTGGCGTATGTGGTGTTGATGAGTGCGAATTTGGCGGTGGAGATGAGTTTCGAGTGAGGCGCTGTCTGTCGGCATGCTACTATATATATATGACTCGGATGCGCGATGCGCATGTGGATAGGGTGTGAGGACTTGGGGACGATTTGTATTATATCTCGCGTTTTTTTTTTACGCGCACACACACAGTACCTATCATGATGTAGCTAGATATGTTTTCTCGTTTGGGCGGGGTATCGAAGTTGCTTTTCGGTATCGTGCACACACGGGGATGGCATCATTACTTGCGAGAGTGTAATAAACAGTGATCCCTGCCCGCTGATGTGTAGAACGGCACGCACGCGAGCGGGCGCCGGGCACGTGCAGTTTGAAACGCTCGCGCCAGTGATACACAGTGTGAGTGTTGGAAACAACTAGTGACCCAGTCTCGCCAGCCTCGGTTTCAGAGGGCTTGGGCGGTCTCGCGATACTACGATCATCCCTTCGCGGCTTGAAGTCAGGCGGTACTCCCGGTCGTGTGCCTCTCGGCGCGGACTCGGGGGAAACATGGGAAACATAAGACTCACTAAGGGCTGAGGTTACGCTACGAAGTGCGTACGATCTGTGCATGCTTGATACAAGGGTGGTTTTGAATACATAGTTCGGTTGACGTTGAATAGTCGTCCGGCGTGCATGGCATCGTTGCGGTTGGCCAGACCACGCGGTCCAAGTCGCAACGAGAAAGGGACTCGAAATGGAGTTGACGAAGGTAAGTGCACGTCGTTCACAAAAGAAAGAACTGGCGGTACATGGCGAGTAGCCACTGTTTATATAGTATACGAGCCAGTCGAATATCAGGAAGACACAGCTGAGCTCGATCGCTGTCCGCGTGTCGCTGTCATGTTAGTGTCAGTGTCACAGTTGCTACAGACGCCGTGCCGTCTCCGCTGAAGACGAGAATAATTAAAGTCACCCTCTGGTCACCAACTCGCGAGAGAACGCACCGACAACCAATTGTCTTGATTCTTCGGTGCCACATAGAGGTAACCTTGGGAAGGCATGCGCATGCTTGGGCCCAGGGTGATTTTACTAGTGTTTTCGGTCCAGACCTTACGCACCCTTCGCCGGCCGCCTGTAAGCCTCGGGCTCACAACATGACATCATCACGTTCAAACGGGATATACAGTCGACTCCCTCATAACGCATACCCCTCGGGATAGGCCTAAAGGTATGCGTTATGAGGGAGTATGCGTTGTTGGGGAGGTCGATCTTTACGGCAGCAAAATTTTGAGTAATCATTATGTGCGAATGAGGATTTTACTTGTGTTTTAGGTCCAGATCTTACGCACCCTTCGCCGGCCGCCGCCGTCTCACAGACGGGATTTGAAAAGTATGATACAGGATGACCCCGACCACCGCTCGTTCACACACAGCAAGTGGGCACTGGGGACTGAGGCTATGAACAGCACCACGATATGGACTCTGCAAAGAGTATCCTACACTCCATCGTGCTAGCTACTCAACACGTCCGCAACGCCATAGCTCGGTATTCCACTACCAAAGGCGTCAGACAAGTCCGACAACACTCTCTCATCCGGCTCGAAGTCGATTTCCAAGCAATCATCGATGCTTCGCGCGCCATCCTCGAAGTCTTTGACGATCCATTGCTGCGTCGTCATTACATGCTCGATGACCGCTTGGTGGACTGGCTGTCCGGTCCAGAACCCGACATGTGTTTGAATGCGCTGAGAGAGATGGAGAAATTGCTCAATATCGATCACGAGGTACAGGTGTTTTCTGGGTTCACCCCAACGAGAACTGGGTACCAGGAAAACGACCTCAATGTGGTTATCACACTTTTCTACGCCCAAAAGGCCCATTTTCATTTCCTGCTCACGACGGACATCTGGTGAGTGCTCAGTATTTGGATGAAGTCGTGCGTGACAGCGTTACACAGGAACTACGAGAAGGAAGTGCCTAGGCAGACTATGCGATCTAAAGCCGAGTCAATTTTATAGCCTCGTGGCGGGGCCTGCAGCATACTGATTCTCGATTATACAAGGGGGAAGCGTGAGCAACCTCAATCCACATCAACGAACGATAGCGCGACAGAATGTCTGAGGAAGGAAATTGTTTGTATGTGCAGAAAACCATTGGCAGCGAAAGCCGTTCTCGCTAACGATATCATACACCCAGCTCAGAAACTGAAGAAGTTATTGAAAGTACTCGATGCATTGGTTTGCTCCGGGAAACATCGGGAAACATCGTCAATACGACAATCCGATACATGCATGTGGTTACCTGCTACGGATGCGTATAGGTCATGGAGGGAGGGGAAAGACACGTTTCTGTGGTTGCAGGGAAAAGGTGTCCCTTTCGATAGTTCGAATGGTTCTGTTACTGACACGAACTTCATCAGCCGGTGCCGGAAAATCAGTTTTAGCGTGCGTCTAGGCCAACTATTACTGAGGTAGAGTCGCTGACAACGCGAGTAGATCTTCTGTCATCAATGACCTCAACGACACGAAGGAGGATGGAGAAATCCTGGTCTACTTCTATTGCGATTTTCGGATCGGAAAATCTACGAGCGCTGTAGAAGTGATGCGCTCGCTTCTCGCCCAGTTAACGGAACATCTCTGTGTCGTTGTGATGGACCCAGAGTCCTTGCTGGACGAGCTACTCAAGGGGGCCGACAGTCGTGCGGATCCCTTCTACAGCGTCAAGGGACTGGCACATTATCTGTCCAAGGTCGCGGGGCTGTGCCCTCGCAAACCCTTGGTAGTTGTCGACGCGCTCGACGAATGTAGAGAGGTGGAGACCCTTCTCGACGGCCTCATCATGTGTAGCGGTGACGCACAGGTGTTTGTTACAAGTCGGCCGCTGCAGAACATCATCCAGATGCTTTTTCATCTCCCATGCATATCGATGGACAAAATGACCAACGAATTGTCGGCTGATATCCTGCTGCATGTTACGAGAGAGCTCGCCTCACGAAGTCGATTGAGGGGATTCGATGGGAGGCTGAAACAGGAGATTCAATCCCAATTGTGTGCGAAGGCAGACGGCATGTAAGAACAATGATGCACGTGTTCAGTGTTTAGACTGACGTCTGCGTGTTCAAGGTTTCGTTGGGTACAATGTCAGATCGACACGCTCGACAAGTGTACATCGGTATCGGAAATTCGGAGGGTGCTCGAGAGCCTTCCGGAAGGACTGGAAGAGACTTACAGGAGGATCCTTATTGCTATTGACAGGTGCCTGTCGGATGCGTTTCTGGTGCGCCGTGCATTGGTGTGGCTAGTGGCTGCCCTGCGACCCGTGCGATTGCACGAACTCCTCGAAGGGCTTACGATCGACCCTACACGGCGAGCGTTAGACCCTAGATTCACCCTGATAAAGGGTGCTGATTTCTTGGAAGTCAGCAGGAGCTTGGTAATTCATCATAAGGAAACCGATATCGTCACCCTCTCTCATATGAGTGTCAAGGTGAGCTGAGTCCACTGAAAGATTTTACCTTTCTCTCTTGCAGCCACTTACGAGCACAATATTGTGCAGGATTACCTTGTTGGAGAATTTGTTCTAGCGAAATTACCACGATATCATATCGTCTTGGAAGATGCGCACGAACGGCTGGCTAGGCTTTGCATGGCCTATATTTCCTTCTGCCTCGAGGAGATGAAGGAATGCAGAGATCGATCGTCCATCGCGACACGGGAACGGGACCTCATGCTTACCACATCCTACGCGTCTCGCCCGCTTCTGAAATATGTGCTCTCTGATGGCTTCAGTCATCTTGCTCATCTTGGGTCGGGTGGCACTGGTATATTCAAGGATATGGAAACCCTGCAAGTGTTGATTTGCCGATACGCTTGGGAGTGGGACCGAATGTGCAATTTAGTTCCGTTGATTCGCTCTGGGATTCCGTGGCCAAGTTCGGAGCACGATTTCACGATGTATACCCTCGTTGCCTTTGCGTCTGATACTCTTTTTCACGCATTCCTCGATCGTCCTACCTTCACACCAAGGGAGAGAACCAACCCGCTCGTATATGCAGCGCACTTTGGCAAGACCCATCATGCTAGGGCTCTGATCTTGCGAGGTGCCGATGTAAATCAATGGGGTTTGGTTGTCGACAAAGTGGCCGTGGATAACTCAGATATGGACAACATGGATGTCGATGGATCAGATGCAGACGACTCGGACTCGGACATAAGCATCTCGATCGCAGATCACTCCGACGAGCGCAAGGCGATGCCAATACAGGTTGCTGTGGACCGTTGGCATGCAGAAATGCTCGATCTACTCTTGGCACAAGGGAGTGCCATCCCGAGTGGATTATTGACCCACGTACTCAGAGTGCAGCCTCATCAATTCCCTCTGTATATCATCCGACGATTGCTGCAAACAACTGAGTTCGTCAAATGGGCAGCCGCGCCTTGGGACAACCGACGACTGCTGGAAGCAGTCGTCGAGGATGAGGAAGACTACGAGCATATACATGGCGGAGACGAACTGATGTTTGCCATAAGAGAGCTTGTCCAAGCTGGTTGCACAGAGACGCTTCTCCTCGTCGCTGTGGAAAAGGGATGCATCCCCGTCGTCAGAACTCTGCTTTCCATGAATACATCATTACCTTCGGATATACCCTCGGCGTCGCAACCCCATTGTAGGTCTTCGGTCCACGTGTAAAAAGATCAATCGCTGACACGCAGAGCAGCTATTCTGAATACCCTTGCGACAAATGGGGATACTCTACTCCACGTAGCTATGAAATTGTCTGACGCGAACCAATGCCTCATTATCACGAAACTCCTCGTTGAGGCTGGCTGCAGCCCATGTGAACCCGATGCGGACGACAAACCACCGATCCATGCTGCTGTGGCGCGGGGATTCGTCCCCGTGGTGGAATATCTCCTTTCACGGGATGCGTCTCTTCCGTCGAGGATCTTATTTGCAGCATTGCAAGCCATTGTCGTGAAGAGAGTCGAGATGATCCGCTTGCTTGTCAGCAAAGGAGCGAGCGTACACATGCTCAGTCCGGATGGAGATGCTTTGCTGCATATCACTATGCGGTCACTTGATAGATCCGTTTGCTTGGAGATTACCGAGATATTCGTCGACGCCGGCTGCAACCCCTTGGCCCGCAACTTACGTGGCGAGACTCCCCTTCATATTGCAGCAAAGCAAGGGTACCACGAAATCATCAATTATTTGATATTGTTCAGCTCATCTTCAGACATCTCGTCCTTGCTGCAGGGTGATCCTGCAGTGCAATCACCGACGTTGCGTTCACTCATTGGCAACATGGATGGTTTACGCTTTTCGCCGGAAGAGGAAGCCGGGGTGATGCAAGTTGTCCGACGGTTTCTAGATGACGAAGACACATGTCTGGAGTGCGCAAAGATTTTTCTCGGTACTGCCGGTGACCTTTTTGCTCGTAGTTCTGGCAACGCAGTGCTCTTTGACATTGCCCTGCAACGAGGATTTAGCAAGGTTGTGGAATTCCTCCCTTCCCAAGACCTTTCAATACCCCCTGCGGCCTTGGACTTGTTCACTGCTTTGCGGTGCCGAGCCTCGATTATTCCTTTCCTCGTTCGTAGAGGAGCTGACGTGCACGTCCTGGATGATGGAAATACACTTTTACATGTCGCCATGTGGGTATTCCGAGAGGAAACTCAATGTCTCATGACTACACAATTTCTCGTCGAGGCTGGCTGTGACCCTTTTACGCCCAATATCGCCAACAAGCAGCCGATCCATATGGCTGTGTCTCGAGGGTTCCCTTCCGTCGTGAAATATCTGCTGTCACACCCTTTCAATGCCGAGGTGTTGCACGCCCTGGATAATGATGGAAATACACTTTTACATGTCGCCATGTCGATGCCCAACGAAACTCAATGTCTCACGACTACGCAAATTCTCGTCGAGGCTGGCTGCCACCCTTTTACGCCCAATATCGCCAACAAGCAGCCGATCCATATCGCTGTGTCTCGAGGGTTCCTTTCCGTCGTGAAATATCTGCTGTCATACGCTTTCAATGCCGAAGCATCTCTTCTGCCCGACTTACTGTTCACCGCGCTCCAACACTACACGAAACATTCCATGATTCAATTACTTGCGGATCACGGTGCTGATGTGTCCCATCTTGCACGCAACAAAGGTCACCTGCTACACACCGTCCTCGAGGAAGCCTTTGATGAAGACGAATGTCTCCTAACCGTGAAATTGCTTTGCGAGGCCGGCTGTGACACCTTTGCACCGGATACTTATGGAAAGACGCCTCTCCACATCGCCATCACTCAAGATTTCACCTCCATAGTTGACTACTTGCTTTCACGGAATGGGCCACTTCCTTCTGATATACTATTTTCTGCATTGCAGTCCCAAGAGACCACGGAAGACACTGTCAAGTGGATATGGATAATCTCCTCGCTTATTCGCAACCGAGCGAACATTCACGCACGAGACAAATATCAGAATACCTTACTACACCGTGTTTTATCGATGGAGATGGACTCAGCTCATGATCGTTTGGAACTGATAAAAATCTTCACCGAGGCTGGCTGTAACATGCATGCACGCGACGCCATGGGACGCACACCTCTCGAACTTGCGGTAGCCAGAGGATACCCTGATGTTGCAAAGTACCTGCAGCGTGGTTCCGCCGCTTTTGACGCTTTGTAATACCTCGCGTTTTACGCGCAGACAGCACCTATGTAGCTATGTAGATATTCTTGCGGTGTATCGAAGTTGCTTTTCGGTGTCCTGCAAACGCGGGGGGTGTATCATAAGAAACGGTCAGCTTTGCCCGCTGATAGTAGAACGGCACGCATCAATCGGAACGGGGAGAGGAACTGAGTACGTACTACGCTGTCCCGAGGGGGCATGTGCAATTTGAAACGCTCGGAACAGTGGAGGGAAGGTACCTCCCATTGGCACCTTGAATGTGCTCCATTCCTCGCACCTGAACTTGCAATCTGATTTGACCCGCAGGCCCGAGAGCGACCACCTCCAGTGTGTCGGTTCACTCCTGCGTAGATCCTCGCTTACCGAGACTCGGCCTCGGTGAGACAAGTGGTCTACAAACGTCCACTCGCGCCATAGCGACCTGCTTGCTCTCTTCGCCAGGGCTCTCAAAGGCTACTATGAAATGGTTGAGAAAGCATACTCCACCGTTAGAGTTACGCACACAAAGGTTACGTATCTCATCGATGTGTCTCGTCTATGATATCAAACAGGAAAGCTTTGGTCGATATAATATTGTGCCTCGCCTATGATATCAAACAGGAAAACTTTGGTCGATATAATCATCTGGACATGGCGCGTGTTTTTATTTGACGCGGTATCGGAGTTTGAAATGGGTGGCTGTTGAATTTCCCATGGGATGGACGCGTTTTGAACGAGCTGCACGTTGATACATTTCCGCCGCCTCAAATCATGCCACCACCAAGGCCCGAATTGCCCGTAAAATACCAAAATCCAAATCTCAAGTCTCGTGTGTATCTTCTCCTCTTGTCCTGTTTGCATAGTCACACCTAGCCGACAGTCGACTTGTCCAAATGGCCCGCTGTGAAATATCAGTCTCTCGATCGCGATGGCCATGAAGTCCTTGTGCGCCCTTTCCTCTCGCCTCTTTCTTCTTATTTACCCCTGACGTCCATCAGGTCGGCCGTCTCAAGATCCCAACCGTACGTCCGATGACTCACTCCCTCTCGCCCGCCCTAACCCTCCAACTCAGCCCTCCGGCCATGCCTTCATCCTCCGTCGCTACGACACCGGCGCCATCAGCCTCACCACCATGTTCCGCGCCGCCTTCCCCGACGCCAGCGAGCTCGACGAACGCAAAGAAACCCAATGGGCCAAAGAATCCTTTGACCTCTCCGGCAACAACGGCTCCGCACGCGACCCCGGCATCGTTCGTCTCGCAGGCACCTGGATCAGTCCCACGCACGCACTCCTCCCCGCATTCGCAGATGCCTATCGTCTGCATGAGGTGATTCACCTTATCGCCAAGGCCACGCCAGATCCAAAAGTAACCTATCGTCGCTCGTCGGCAAAGGGGACTCCCAAGGCGGCTCCACCATCGTCACCCGTCGCGAGTCCCGCCAAGACATTGCTGACGCCCGCACCGTCGATGTCGATGCCGACGACCAAGCGCCGGAGGGAATCCTCACCCGCACCCGCCCCTACACAGCCTCCTGCACAACAGTCGAGTAGTAATTTACCACCGCCCCGCCGGTCTGGCCGGACAAAGAGTCCGGCACCTGTCGCGGTACCCGTCTCCATTAGATCGCCGAAACCAGTGCGAATTGCCCGCGCTGTTCGTATCACGGAGGTGACGACGCCTGCGGGGTCCGACGAGACGGTCGTGGAGGATGAGGCAGAGACGATCGAGCTCGCAAAGCCGAGCATGACCCAGGACATTGCCGAACAGAAGGAGTTGATTGAACGCTTGAAAGCCGAACGTAATCTTCAAAAGATGCAAACAGACGAACCCGTGCCTGACACGGCACCGGCACCAGCACCGGCACCGTTGAAGAGGGAAAGAGAGGAGGAGGAGGAAAAGAAGGAAGAGTTGCGATTCAACTTCAAGGAGCCCGAGACCGAAGAACGGCAAATTGCGACGAATAAACGTGTATTGCGGTTCCAACTGGAACCCAGAACCAAGTCGGTTGCATGGGGTGTCGCGGCATTCGCGATCGGAATGAGCGCTGTGTGCGTGTTTTTTTTTTTGCATGGTACATGAGTTGCCTCGATTGACATCGTCCTTTTTCGCAGATCATTCTTACCAAATTTCTTTTGATAGCCATGGTTCTGAATTGTTGTCCTCCTGTCTCCCCTGTCCAGTGAACTTCCTTATATCGTGTGCTAGGGTATATTGAGCGCCAAGCCCATAGTTGTACATCGCTTTTCTTATCCGCGCAAAGGCGACACCCCGCGTTCCTATCTTCCCCCCTCCTTGTTCCTCTCATTGATCACATTTTTCGTATCCCACTGGTTCTACGTAGTTTGATGTACTTTTGACAGGAACATGCCTTGTTGAGGTTGATAGTTTTTTTCATTCTTTTTTTCCTCAATAAATAATTTTTGTACGTTTCAATGAAATAATCTGGACGACATCTCGGTGTGGTGTGCCACGTTTTCCGTCATGAAGCGCGTACAGTGCCTAAGGTCGACAGACAAGCATTCCCTGTTCGTACAATCCCGCGACGTAGATCGTACCCGTCCTGGCATCCCTCAACGTCGTCGACGAAGACCCAAACACAGACCCATCGCTCTGGAACAAGGTTTCCACCTCGTGCGTCGTCGCCGCAGGGACAAACTTGGACGCCGACAACGGTGCACGTTCATCGAACGCCCTGGCGCGTGCGTCCTCGTCCGACGCGAACCGCGTGGTATCCGACAGCGGCGTGAGCGACACGGCCCAGCTGGGTGCGGTCGCCCCGGTCTTGTTCGCCGCGACGTCGATCAGGGAGGGGAAGTGGGGGTGGCCGGTGACGATGAGGGTGCCGTCGTCGTCGTAGGCGATGTTGTCGGGGAAAAAAGGAACGGGAACGGAGTGTGAAAAGGTGAGGGAGGTGGTGTTGTCGTCGAGGGCGTAAAAGTAGACGAGGCCGAGGGAGGTGGAGGCGACGGCGAGGTGGGCGTGCGAGGGCGAGAGCGCGATGCCGTTGGCAAAGGGGATACCGAGGGCGGCAAAGGTGTGCGAGAGCGTAAAGTCGTCGGCGTCGGGTTTGTCGATGGGGGTGGACTCGTGGATGGAGACGTGGGAAACCCAGCTCAGTGGAAGCCCGGCGATGGTTTCGACGAGGGGAACGACGTGCCCGAGCGGGTTCGGGAGACGACGCGTCAGGAGGTGATCGTTGCTCACATAAAAGCTCGTCGGGCTCGTCAACGCGATCGCATTCGGGGAGACGAAATAGGGCGACCGAAGCGTGCGGACGTACCGCGCCTCCGTTAGACGCGCTGGGTCGAGGACAAACTGCTCAATGGTCGTTTGTGCGCGTGCGTGATTGACGATGAAGAGGTTGGACGAGGATCCGTTGTGAGAGGGGTAGATCTCCATGCCGAGGGGGTGAAAGTCGTGTCCGGCGGGGTATCCCTCGAGCGTGAGACGGTGGACGGCGTCGGTGTTGGGGACGTAGAGAAAGAGGTGACCACGCGGGTTGGGATCTCGGAGGGGACCCATGACGGTGTTCCAGGCTTGCCGGTTAGGGTCACAGCCGAGGAGCACGAGGCGGTCAGTGAGTGCGCCATGGGCGTTGTGATGATCCCAAAAGGTGATGTCCTCGCAAAAGTTGATGTCACTAGAGGAGTCTTTGATGAGGGAACAGTGGGAGGTCCAGTTACCGCCGACGTAGTAGGCGTCTGGGAGGTTGGGGGTGGTGAGGATATGGTTCCAGGCAACGCGGCCGCTGCGGTAGATGAAGACAGCCTGTGAGATGGGTGAGATATGAGCTTGGCTGAGGGAGAGGACGTACCAAGAGCGCTGCTAGGCCCGTTGCAGCTTTCAAAAACATCGTGAAAAGAGGTCGTTAGTTGTACTTGGTAGATTGCAAAAATGGAGCAGTAACAGCATGAATCGATCACTGACTGCGAATGAAATGTCACCGTAGGCGCAACACTGCCACTGGTGCTCTTAATTAGGACAGAGGGCTGCGGCTGCGTGCGCCGCCACCTCAGTACGCTCCACCCAGATCCACGATGGCGACGTATGGATGCACCAGCTGGCAATGCAGTCTCCGAGTCGCCTAGACGAATTCAACGTATCGCTTCCGGCAGTAAGGACTTAGCGATGTGACATACTCCCTAAGATTCAGGGGAGTACTACCCACTCACACGGCCTTCCGTCCAAACCTCAACGCCCACACATTTAGATTCCCTCGCATTTGTCGAGACTCCACTCACCGATTTATCCAAGCGAACACCACTCTCGCACCCAAATCCGGTCACGACCAGGAACGACCATTGTATATCCGCATTCGGTGAAGAAAGCAAAAGTGCTCTGTAATGACCTCCTATGTTTAGGGTCCGGCACCATTGTGATCCACCATAAACACTGTTCATAGCCGCATTGGATATAAACTGCGCTTTGGTGACTTTCTTATTTCTCCTTGCGCTCAGGCTCGATTCGTCTTGTTCTGCGTACACTTCTGCCCTCAGTACTTGCAGTGGATAGTAGTCGGGTCGAAAAAGTGTCGGTCGGAATCGTCAGGTGTGTATTGACCCTTGTGCATTCCTTTGTTCGAGTGATTATCTGCGATGCTCATCGTCTGGGATAGCGATGTGCAACTTTGTCGTCCCCATCCGTACCTGTTCCAAATGTCGCCAGCGCGAGCCGCTCTTCCATGATACTACGTCTCTCCGCGACAACGAGAAAGCGGGATCGGACGAGGTCGGTTACATGTTTCCCATCCCCGCACCGGAACGAGGAATGACGCAGCGATACCTCAGTCCTCAGTCTACATGGACACGGCGCAAGATTGTTATTCGCGCTGGTGCGTCTTTAGCAGCGAACACTCGAAAACGTGCAGTTATTGTTGGTTGACGTGTAAACACGGGTACGCTTCGCAACCCTCCACGCTCCAGCGTCGCGTTGATTCGCCGATGTTGACCACGATCCAGGCATGGCAAGACGAGAAAGATTCACGGCGGATCACCCTCGTACATCTGTCATCGCTGCGCACCGAGGGAGAGACGTCAGCCTGCGTGGAAGCGACCCCGGTCTGCGCATCCGAGCGATTCCGGTCGGGACGTTATGTGTGTTGCCACCCGCGGCTTTTGGGACCTCACACGATTCCTCACACGGTGACCCTTCCCTGCCCTATCGTGGTTGGACGATGGTGGTGGTCGAAAGTAAAATGGTAAAGAAGTCGGACGTTTCAAATGTACATATAACTGTAACCTGTATTCATACGCTCCTTTCTTTGTTTTCGTGTTCTTTTTCGTTTTCGTTTCCCTTTCATCCCCTTTAATGGCATCGATTCCATGATTTTACGCTGATAATATGTTCCACTTTGTGATTTTCCTCGTATATATAATACAACGTACATAGAGAGTTACGCAAAGCTAATACTCGAATGTATATAACTGAATGTCAATTCTTTTTAGCATACTCTGCTTCCAGCTTTTCCGAAGGCATGTGTAAAGTACACACAACTAACTTGAAGCCGCGTTTGACCACCTGATGGGAGCCAAGTTTGCCTCCACTTTGCTGGTGGGACTCTAACGTTTCCCCAGCGTCTTGAAATCTGCCTTGATCGATTCGATCCGGAGATTAGATCTAGCTATCGACGCTCATCGACATCACATGGCCTGCTTTACTGTAGCTCGAACAAGACGCTTCATTACCCGACGGGTATCTGGGCCATCAGAGCACGTTCTAGGAAGAAAAGGCGCCTTAAACGGATGGTCCGGGGTTAGAGCTGGTTAAGGCTACTTGAGGCCCTTCGACACGAGATCAGGTGGCACACTCCGATCTCAATGAGAGTCTCGAGCCGATGGAGTCGTCAGATCACGATGCATGATTCGCGTCATCCTAGCCGCACGCGTCGCGTTCAGGTCGGAACTACACCCTTCCTGGGAGTAGCAACACGGGCTGTGAAAGGGGTGGGACTCTTGAAGCGCGGATTGGCGAGAAGTGACTGTGACGAACTCTGGATATAACGTGGACTTTGAACGACAGTGTTCAAACAGGCGACTGCGCTGTTAACCAAAGAGGGCTCGAGTACTAAGCACTGGCGCACACGATAAACCACCGTCTGATTTTGGACGAGACTCGAAATGGTTGCCCGTACCGCATTCCATCCTGATGGGGTTCGTTCGAGCATGCGTCTAACGTCGTCGGATATCTTGCGTTCCTCGTATGGGCAGTGCGAACCGCGGATGGCTACGCAGTTCTTACGTTTGGTGTGCCAGTGGTAAAGCGCCATCGAATAGTACCGAGAAGAGTCCCTTCACCGCGCAGTTCGTCGTTACACCATCGCACATGGGCGGGCGTTCGGGTTTTGATGGACATGTACAATCCGACGGCTATTCCGGCGCCTGCCAGTGAGTTTACGACCTACATTGTCCTCCTCTTCTCTAGTGGACGGGCCGTTGGAGTTCACAGGCTATCTTGTTTTTCGCTTGCGCGACCCATAGAGAAATATCGCCAGAATACCAAGCAGGCGGTGTTGGCTCGGAGAGATGCAGACGGTGTGAGAGCTATAATTGAGTCGGACTACCTAGGAGTTGAGATCGAAACCGCGCCCTCGCGAGCGTTGATATACAGGCTTCGGAAGGTGCCACCGTGGACGACATTCTCCCCTCCATTTGCTGTTCGGTTCCGTCATTCCGGTGGAGGAAACATGATTACGGGCGTCACCTTTCAAGGGTTGAAGGAGTTTTCTGATTCTCTGCGAACAGTGCAAACAAGCTACCTTTTGAAACGTGGATGTTGTTCCAAAGAAAGGAAGGTAAATAGTCCGCCTAAGGGAAAAGCAAACATCAGGCTCACCGCGAAGCAATGACCGTTCACCCATGCCATCATTCAACGGAAACTGGAGACACCGAGGTCGGATCAAGCACAGATTCAATGTACTAGTATCGTGAGACACGAGCTCAGGAAGACCATGTAATGAATCGGTGTTTAATTGAGCCAGAGGATGCTCGGAGTTCGATGAAGGGGTTGATGACTGCAACCCCAATACGATTAGCCTTGCGTAGAACAAGAGGTTTGGATCAGAGCGCAGGCAAAGATACATACAAGAGACTCCAAACCTCTTCTCACCGCAAAACGCACCGAAGGCCGCAATGTTCGCACATGTGAAAAGCGTCTGTAGCGGGGAAAAGGCAGTCTCGACGGAAGCAGATGATCGACTTGTAGGGCTTGTCCCAAGTTAGTCCCGAGTACGTTAACTTCAGAATAAGGGCAAGTACTTCCTCCTACATAGAGAATCCCGTATCCCGTCGGTACCGCGTATATGGTTCCGAAGGATGGCCTCGTGGTAGATAGCTCTCCCAAAAATAGTACCAACGGGTGACCGCGACCGAGATTAGATAGTTCCAATGATGTCGCCAGGATTTGGACAGGTAAACAAGTGAGGGTATTTTACGGAGAGCTGGACACCTGATGACCAAAACTGTTCCGCCAAGTATGGGTGAATCTATTTGATGATCAGTATTGTTTGGGAAGTGTAATAGGGTGTCAACTCGGAGACGCTAATCACCGTCTGCTCGCCTGTCGTGGATGTCAGTGGAAACAGAAAGCCCTACCGTCGCCAACGCCAACGGTATGAGCCGAACGAGCCGATGGAAGGATGAGGGCGACTGGCTCCCTGAATGAGATTCGCAGCCGACGGAAGGTCTCGAAGCAGCAGTGAAGAAATTGAGACTGGATCGGGCTGACACTGAACAGTGGCGGTCAGAGGGAGTCATCTGCAAACTTCGAAGCTACCATCCTGAATCATACTTTTTACCATGCCTCCCTTGCTTACAATGCGTAGCAGGTCCAGGGCCCAGAGTTAGGTCGCAGGCTTCAGTAGGGGTATCAATGCAAGCGTTTGGTATGCCTCGTGAACGATACCAACGGTTGGAGCTACCGACGCCAACGGACTATTTCCAACGCCAACGGGCGGAAATAACCCAACGGGATTCGATACTCCGAGGGTGTTTTACATGGGTCGAGCGTAGACAATTTTGTCCTGGAATCAGGCGCTTCGCGAACGATCCGATGGATGGACCCGAGGTTGGAATGTTCAAGTTCCCAGCCGACGGAAACAGGCTAGTATAGGTGGAAGACGAACTTCCTATTAGCTGTACTGTGATTCTAAATGCAAGAAGCTTTGCATGAACCGAACTCGGGCCCGACGGATGATCGTAATACATACGCGTTTGTTGAGGCCTTTGACACGAGCGTCGTGTTGAATAACAATTGAATCTGGCCTGACCATGCATGCAGCTGAACCAGGTGGCTGCGGACATCCAGCATTGCTTGGTTTGCAATAAACTTGCATTCTGTAATGTTGGTTTCAACTTCATCGTGACGGGTCGGGGTAAAAGTTGTTCTCGCACTGTCAAGCCACCGATGGATAAACTCAAGCAACTGATATCGTCCATCAACTTCAACCCCAACGAACCATACAACGCCCATGGCCACCGAGAGATCTACAGTTCCGTCCGCCTACCACTACCACCCGTTCTCGCCATTGACCTACCCCCAGATTACATCGTAACGCTTCCCTCACCAGACGCGTCTTCCACGGTTCCGCCCTCGCTCGTCTTTTACGCCGCGCGCAACATCCTCTCGCCGTCCTTCATTATCGGACAAATCCCTGATTTACTCAACCTCCTCGCTACTATCGAGACCTTCCGCCGATTCGCCGTGCTCAAATCCGACGAAGCCCTCGAATGGCAAAAGTACTATGAGCATGAGAAGACCTGCGGTCGCGCAGAGGACGTGAGATTGCTCGCAGCGAATGAAGTACGCACGCTACGGCGTCTCTTGGACAAGAAGGACGCACAACGGAGGGAGTACATCGTGTTGGTTCGAAGCCTCATTCAACTCGTGAGCGGTCGCACTGTGTCTCATCATACGGATACGTTGTTGACGGAACGGACGTTGTGCTTGGCGCCATAGTACATCCATTACTTGTGGACAGCACCTGAATCGTGTATGCTAGCGAAAAGACTCAATGATTTCTTCCCTGGGTCGATACATGGCATCGACAAACCTTCCGAGTTACTCTTCCATACTGATCTCTCCGAGGACGAGAAGGAGTATTTTGGACGCCTCAAAGTGGAATGTCAGGAATGGATGCATCTGGTTGCGGACTGGGAGAGCAAGCGAGAGGAAACATGTCAAGACGAGGGGTGCGCTTCTCAACCTGTTTTAGCGGTCCCTCCCTAATTTCAATTCGCTCGCACAAGGCTATCTAAAGAGGACATGGACGAGAGCTTCGCGAATGACTTTCGTGTTACGTTTCCGCAGCCCTTTAAGCCATCGGAGACGACACGGAATGTCGAGATTTATATGAACAAGGTTGAGGATATGATTCGGAAACTCGAGCAATGGTTCCCACCCTCGTCGAGGATATAACACACGAGCAGGCGTGCTGCTATATCATGATTGTGGCATTAATGGGTCGTTTAATTTGGGCAGTTGACGAGCGCAAGGTGTATCAACAGGTGAGCAGTGTGCAAATGCAATAGTGCCTGATGTCAGCTTGGTTGGACCTTTCCACAGTCATGAGAAGCTTCGACAGCGTTTCCACGATGGCTTGGATTGTGTGCATTTCTTGGACATTCGATTCGGCGGCTCTCCAATCTATAGCATAATGTTTGTACGAAAGAAATTTGCATTCACGACGGTTAATCATCGTCAATGATTCATCACTGGACAGCGTCAGGGGTCGCCATGTTATCCGGCGTTATTCTGAGCATAGTTCGGCATTGACGAGTGTAAGGTAGGCGTTATACATGATGATACTTGGAACTGTTGCTCATACAAACATCATGGATAGATTTTATCGAGCTTGTGTCTTTCACATCTTTGAGGCGACCGATAATTTGAACGTGGCTGCGTGCAATCCACAGAAAATAGTAAATGTGCGTATCTTGTTCGGACGGATCACCACTCAACTTTAGGAGCCGTTGTCTCGCCGCGCCGTTGATGGAGAGCGAACCTCCAGAAGAATGGAAATCATGAGCTCGCCGACCATCTCATTTTTCACTAACAAGTTGGAGAAACTAAGGCCCGTAAGGGTGACCCCGTCTGTCTGCTAGAGCAACAGTGAACGATGATCTCTGCATGCCTGGTAAATAGCCAAACTACGCAGAACTTATATTGTGAAGTTGGTAATACCACCGATGATCTCCCTACTCATGAACTCGTTTAAAGATGGGGTCACCGTCAAGCTCTTGGGTCAACCTGTCACTGGCGCGCTCAACAGCAGCAGTCTAACACTTCGCTTTTTGGCCAGCCCGCCATGACTGGCACCCAGCAAACATCAGGTATGTGGACAGCCGGCGGGTTCCGCTCAGCAACAGCAAAAGCCCACCACAACTTTGTTCGGGCAACCCGCGACCAACAGCAGCCTCCTTCCACTTCTCTGTTCGGTCAGTGTGCAGGGCGACGCAACAACCCCAAAGTACGCTTGGAGCGTCTGCGTTGGTAACATGGCCCAGCCAAGTACTGCTACAACACAAATGACAGGTCTTTTCGGTTCCACTACCCAGACTAAACCTGTGACAACGGTATTCCGTTTGGGGCACGACTGTGCGTGCGAGTAATTTTGGCGTTAGCACAACCAACTAGCACGCATTGAGCGTCTCTGCGACTATCCGATGCAACGCCCTCTTCACAAAGGATCTCAAAGAAAAACGAATCGTACCGTTCAAGACACGATCATCGCGACCCGCATCGTCGACGGGTTCAGTACAGGATTTTACCTCCAAAATCACGCATCATTTCCTAAGGTGCCTTTTTTCCACTCCGAGGGTGCGAGTGACGATGGGAGCCCCCAATGAATGTCATATAGATTCAATTCGCGCATGACAAGATAGTTGAAAGAGCGGTTGGAATGGTACAAGAATACAATCAAAGTAGGCATTTTTTTAGTGCGGTTTCTCTCTCGCTGGATATCTATCTGAAGCAAATCGAATGCACGTTATCCTCCACAGTTGTGAAATCCCAAACTACCCTGCAAGGTAACCCCCGACCATCTTGTCTATCTTCACTCATGGATGTCCCCTCCCCACTTTGCCAACCCAACATGTTACAGTGGCTCAAACAACTGTCCTAATGTTTGCATGTTTTTCACTAAAGTTGATAACCCCTAACCGCATCTAACCTGGGTCCTAACATATGAGTGATGAAATGAAGGGCTTACTCCTGGCTTTCTATGGGTGCAAGAATCAAGGGATTCGGTTAGGATTTGATGAAATGGCAGCCATAGCAAAATGACAACTCATTGGGACAGTTGTTTGACTTGAAATTCTCATTACATATATTAGACCCTGGAATGCCATAAGATGATTACATACCTTATGTAAAGGCTATATTATGTCACCATTATGTCATTAATGAATCCACAGCATATATAAACCCTGCCATCA
>JBBPNP010000046.1:0-107240 GCA_038090955.1 Xerocomellus intermedius
ACCCCTGTGTAGTATATAAACCCCCAATAGAGTGCCAGAGGACCTCAGTCTTGTCCTCTTGGAGTTTTCCCTTCAACTCTAGGAGCTACTCTACTCTCTCAATTGTTCTATTGCCTTGGCTTGTGCTTCACTAGTGAGTGCTGGTCGTTTCAGCGACGGCCACCAACCTCCGGATCAAAACAACCAAACTCCTCGTCCTCCTACTCCTCCATACCCTAACAATCCCGGATTACCTGGATCCGATGTGGACGATACAGACGACGAAGAAGATTTATATGGACCACCACGTCCACCCAAACCTGCGGATCGAAACTCGACAGAAGGACAGAGGAATCCTTCTTCATCCGCTCCTCGCCAACCTAGACCAAGATTCCCAGAACCTCCTAAACAAACTGGACCCTGTATGGGATATCAAAAAGGACATCCTAAAGCTCCCATGGAACCACGAGTCCGTCCACCACGGATTATTAAACCTGTTTTTAAAAAGGATTCGGTATATGGAAATCGTACTCCGACCCAGATTGAACAGGAAATCCAATCGGAACGAGACTTTGTCCAAAGGATACTCAGACAGGGTTTCTTGGATCAACCAGAAACTAATAATCCACCATCGCAAGGATCTCTAGATCAAGATGTACCCATGCTGGAAATGTCGAGCGAGGAGGAGTCTGAATCACATGTTGGAAAAATGGAATTATCCTCTGCCTTCTTCGCAGAACTTCTTACATATGCTGTGGAAACCACTGGCATACCAAAGTTCTTTCGCGATATAAAACAGATGGCTAAAAAGGAACAACCCGGTTGGATCGAGGCTTGTGACGACGAAATGAAGTCACTTGCTGATAGAAAGGTTTGGAAATTGGTTGATTTACCCTCAGGTCGTAAACCCGTAAAATGTCGATGGGTTTTTACTCAAAAGTCTGATGGACAAAAGAAAGCACGCTTGGTTGCCAAGGGCTTCACACAAGTTTACAGAATTGATTTCGAGGAAACCTTCTCACCAGTAGCACGTTTTGAAACTGTCAGGATTCTTCTAGCATTAGCAGCACTTGAGGATTGGGATATCGAGTCACTCGATGTCAAAACTGCATACCTCTATGGCTCGCTAGATGAAGAGATCTACATGGATCAACCAGAAGGTTATATCAAGAAAGGCCAAGAAAGAAAAGTTTGTCGACTGCTGAAAAGCCTCTATGGCTTGAAACAATCAGCGCTCCAATAGAACAAGGAAATCCATAAATCCTTGTTATCATTAGGTTTTTCACGTACACGATCGGACGCCGGTGTGTATTTCAAATTCATAGGAGCTGATATAATCGTTATAGTCATCTACGTCGATGACGTCCTCCTTATGGGATCAAACCTCGAGATGTTGAGAAGACACAAAAAAGATTTTATGAAAGTTTGGGAATCTCGAGATCTTGGCGAAGCTAAGGAATACCTAGGCATGCATATCACCCGAGATCGAAGCAAGCGTATAATCACGCTTGACCAATGCAACTACGCAGAAAAGGTCATTAAATGCTTCGGCATGCTTAATGCCAAACCAGCAAGGACATCACTACCCACTGGTTACAATCCAAGAATCTCAGAAAACGAAGCAACTTCGGAACTCCGCTCCCAATACCAATCTGTTATCGGATCGTTGCTCTATACATATCATGCTTGGCACGAGACCAGACTTAGCCTTTGCGGTTATCCGCATGTCACAATTCTGTGCTAACCCATCTCAAGAACACCTTAGTCGGGCACTATACATCGTTCGGTACCTTGGTACAACCAGGAACCTTACCCTGAAATATGATGGTGCAAACCACGACGGTTTTCTTGGATACACAGACAGCGACTGGGCTGCCAATCCTGATGATTGGAAATCCATCACAGGATATGTCTTATTCCTTGCCAATGCACCTGTCTCATGGCTAACCAGAAGACAGAAAACTATAGCACTTTCCTCTACAGAAGCTGAGTACATGGCAATGTCGGATACCGCAAAACAAATTTCTTGGATAAAATCTCTCTTAAGCGAAATTGGTTTCAATATACCAAAAGTGCCGCTTTACTGTGATAACCAGGGAGCTATCTTTTTGGCAACCAATCCGGCACAAGAGATGCAATCAAAACACATAGGAATCCAATACCACTACATCTGAGAATGTGTGGAAGAAGGAGACAAAATTGATCTCTTCTACATTCCTACTGATGAACAACTTGCAGACATTTTTATCAAGAATTTATCGCCAGCCAAATTTGAAGTAATACGTAAAGGTCTTCATTTTATTTCCTCATCCTTATCATAATCTCAAGGAGAAGTGTTGAGATTTATGTTCGACTTAACGTCTAACCCGTTCTACTTCAGAACTTCTCATACAGCCGGGTCTAGACTGTCTTACATAAGTATGATGACATTATGATCTAGACTCTTATCTCTTATCTATGACGACATAGATAAAGAGCTATTCTTGTTATCAAGATAGCCTTATCGCATATCTCTCTTATCATAGAGATAAGCTCCTTCTTATGGTAGTTTACCATATATGTACTTGGTCTGTGCGCACACAGCTGTACTATATAAAGGGTGGCTTAACCACCTTAGAATCTAACGAGTTCTACTCTCACTACTCGCTCTATTCTCTCACACCCTGCAAGAAGCCTTTCAAGTAAGTCTTTCTTACTTGTATTCCTCATAGCTTCCTCTCGCTAGCCTCTTGGAAGTCTACTTGACTTTCATCAGGCGTGACATGGCTATGGTATGAGACTTTCTCAATGCTGTCAACAACACTACTGACGTCCTCGCAGAGCACCACAATCCGGGATCAAACCCACCATGGCATGTCCGGCATAGACCAGAGGCATGGCATGGCTACAGTAAGAGAATTTCTTGACACCGTCAATTATACTACAGACGCCCTCGCAGAGCACTGCCATTCCGGATCAGATCCAGCGCAGCATGTCTAGTATAGACCGAAGGCTTGGAATGGCCATAGTAAGACAATTCAACCGATGCTGTCGAGTACACTACAAAGGCACTCGCAGGCCTCAGAAACAGACCAAAGGCATGGGATGGCTATGGTAAGATTCTTTGTCAACGCGGTCCACCACACTAGACGAGCTAACGACCTTTTCTACTGCAGTTTGCATCACGTCAGCTTGTTGCTTCTCAGCGCAACACTGCTGCGACACCCAGATAACAAGCAGCACAAACATAGGCTCCATCAACAAGGGAGAGCACCAGTCCACCAACCAATACTTCTTGCAAGAGCACTCCAGAACCTGCGGTAGGCAATGGCACGACAATCAACTCCCAGGTGTGATCCCCAACCCTTTAATTTTGTACATGCTCATGAATCGAGACAGATATCTGAGAGCGCAGACGGGTATGCGGAAGCAGATCGACCCGCAAAGAGAGCCAAGGCAGCTCATGAAAGAAGTGGCCATATGCTGTCAGCCAATGGTCAACATCTGGTCAGCGTTACTTATTCTCTCTTCAAATGTAAACTGGCTGCAAACAACCCCTTTCCCGATATCACTGGACAAGTGAAGGAGTTCGTTGTTGAAGCTCTCACTATAGCTCAGCAGAAGACAGGCATGTCGGTACCAATGGGGGCATACGAGTTGGTACGTACTCCACTTGTGGAAGAAATGATGCTAAGTGATGAAATGACTAGGTCAAGCTGCGGGCGACTCAGATGCGGGGCCTGTTGAAAACACAAGCCCGTGAACATTTGAGAGCATTGTATGGCTTTATGCTGCCAGCTGATTGTGAGGACAAAACGGGTGGACAGATGGACGAGATATGCCAGAACAATCGTGATCTAGTTACGCTGTTGAAGGTGAAATCTTCTTTTGCATATGTGGTAAGTCGATCACTGGTTTTTCATAGACATCATTGTGTGACACTCGGTGGTAGAATCCAAATGACAGGACAGTCACGAACTCAATGTACCGGAACTCACTTATCAGCAAGTTAATCAATATCATCTAGTTCACCAATGTGGAAGGGGATGGTGTACTGTTTCCTGAGCATTTCAGTCCATTTCCAATCACGACGGTCGCTTTGGTGTTAACAGCGGTACAAGTGTAAGTCTTTGTGGCCGCAGGAAAAACTAATATTGCCTCGACAGATTGAGTGTGCAATTGACAAGTGGAGTACAGGAACTCGTGTTCAAGTGAACTTTGAGGGGAAAACGTACAAACCAGTTCTCGATCGTCACCTCAAGAACCTACACGATTGGCAGACGTTCTTGGTGGAGTATGCGTTGAAAATGGGGGGCCAAGATCTTGCTGGAGAGGCACTCAAAGAGCTGTTGGAGAGGGCAAGGTGAGTTCATCTGCCATGTCCCCAAGAAGATGGACATTGATTGGTTCGCTCAGACAACATGCAGGTGTAACAACTATGGAGGAAGCTAAGGACACATCAGAGGATGGCAGACTTGACTACAATGACTTCTTGGCGAATCTGGGCACACAAGGTGCTGTCGGTGGGACTGAGTAGTCGTACAATGTATCGCAGCACCACGCGATGGATCTAAAATGGGATCAATAACTGCCTGTTATATGGTCATCTAATTTAGAAAGTGTCATTTGTGTCTACGAGGCTATGTGAGTGAAGGGGATGTATGCGCCTGTCAAGTGGCTATGCGAGACACCTGACATCCAGCCAGTCGATGGCGGTTTGCACGTGACCCGCGTAGTAAAATGGCCGCTATGTATATAGCGCTATATAATGGGGGACTTGGCTACCGGGCTAACCGGACTACAGGAGCTATATAGTGCTATATAGCTCGGGTAGCAGTCCACCATTTTCCAGATGTAGTCGTCAAAGAGCGTGGACAAGACATGTTGTATGTACCCAATATATATGGCATATGTCGAGGATCTAATTCTCCCGGCCATGCCACCTACAGACTTTTCCAAGGTCGACACCGGTGTCTGACTCTCAGATGTCCATCCGCATCCCAAAGCCCAGCAGGGAACGAGCGCAGGTGTTTGCCTATATCCTCCGGTCCGACTGGATTATCGACTTCGGTCAGAAACACAACGTCGACAGATTAGTCTCTCTATCCGCATGCTCTACTAGTAGTGCGTGGCCACGCCTTGGAAGTATTCTCCTTTGAGGACTATCTCACCCCACTCAAATCATGCTGGATCGCGGCGATACCACCTCACTTTTTCGTCGTGTTCGGTACGTATACGTGCCAGTTTGGTCTTCATTTCACGATCAGCAATTCATAAGCGCTCAATGAGCTCGGAGTTCGCTTACCATTTTGGAGTCGTTTAGTAACAGTCATTTTGGCCTGGAGAAAGTGTGGTTTCTGCTGATCCGGGCCTGAAGCGTTCCCGAATCCCCGTTTTCAATGCTTGATTGCACTTTGTACCACACCGCAAGAGGGTACATATGTATGCCTTTGGTCAAGTCCTTGGGTAGTCCCCAAACAAGTCATCATGACGAAAGAGTTTCATTCAACGTGACGACACGGTCACACGCCGTGATCAAAAAGCTGCTGCGGGACAAGAGTCGTCAAGCGATAACGTTACTCGTCAGCTTTGCAGATGCGAATGTTGAATTCAACTAAAAATTATTTTCGGTTAGTTTATAAGGTTTTGCCCATCTTGGAAAATTACAGTCAATCGGTGCTCTCCCTTCAGCGGCACAACTTGAAGAGTCATTGTCAACGTAACAGTGACGCTTTGCAGATGCTGACATGACTCATTGTTACGGATCAGGCATCCAGCACCGTGACTCATCTAGAAAACTAGCCGAGCATAATGCTACATTATTCGCTCCATATAGGTTAGGCAAGAAGGCTCACTAGCCAGAGCTCACCAGCCAACGAGAGGGCTTCAAAATTATCAAATAGGCCGTCAAAAAGTCGTCAAGCGATAACATTACTCTACAACTTTGCAGATGGGCCCGTGGTCAGTCTCCAATTTGAACCTTGTTTTATTTATTCTGCTCCACTTACATACAGTATAAACAAAAATTGGAAGTCGTACCATCAAAAATTTCAGCTGCTCTTAAAGTATAGAAAGCCTTGGGCCGACAAGCGGAACCATCTCGAATTTCCTCTCGTTTGAACGTGTGACTACCGTTCACGATGGTCAACTTTATGATTCTCGCTGGTGGTTACACTGCCTATATCGCATCTTACATGTTCAATACCGATGACAACTCCTTGACCTACCTCAACCAGTACACGACGGGCGACAACGTGTCGTGGATCATGTCTCATCCAACAAACAAGAGTATATTGTAGTATGTCTCGTCTGTCTCTCACTTATGTTTCGATCCGAGTGCGTCCATCTAGCGCGACCAATGAGATCATGCCAGATGGGACCATACAATCCTTCACCGTTGGACCCGAGGGTGCCATTACCCTAGTGGATACGTTCAGCTCCGGGGGAAGTGGTCCTGAATACTGCGCTGGTCTGACCACAGGTCAGGTTGCAGTCACCAACGTACGCGTCTTCGCAACCTCGTGTGACCACTTCATTGACCACTGCATAGTATGACTCTGGTACAGCGCGTGTCGTCCCCACTTATGATGACAACTTGCATTTCTCTAACGACTCGAGCGTCTGGACGTTCCCCGTCCCTACTACCGGTACTGAGGGTGTCTCAATACCTCATATGGCCTACCAATTTGGCAGCGAGGTCTTTATCCCCGATAAGGTCAGCTAGTCCAAGTGTATCGATTTGGTATCTCAACCACGTACAGGGTAACGACAAGGTTTGGCGACTCGGCGAGGTCAATGGTGACCCCGGCGATTATATCGTCCATGGTGAGATCCAACAACCCATCGGCGGTGGACCTCGCCATATCCGTATCAGAGGTATGCCGTCCTCGCACTCCGTCTCATCGGTGCTTCTTGTTGACTATGCTCCAGATAATATGTTGTATACCATTCAGGAGTTGGCGAGTACTTTGACCCTCCAGGAGGTCCCCTCCTACCCCAACGGCACATCTCAGATCCTCTCGAACGTTTCCCTCATCCCCTCTGACCCACCAGCAGGCTCAGCATTTCGTGGCGCTGAAATTCTCATTCCGGATCCGACTGCAGAGTATCCTATACCGTATATCTACACGTCGAACCGCAATTTCGGCGTGCAAGACTCTCGGGGAGACACCATTGCCATCTTTGAGACTGTCGACAACCAACTCGTTTTGCGCAACCAGGTATATACCGGCCTCGAGCGGATTCGTGGGATGGCGTCCGGTGAGCAGGCAGGCTTTGGTGGTGAGGCTTACATTGTTGCTGGTGCGGATGCAGGCGCCGCTGGGGTGAAGGTGTTCAAGAGGACAGAGGGTGGTGCTAACCTTGAGGAGGTTGCGGTGAACACCGTCCTCCCGACTAGAACGACATTTGTTTGGTTGAACTACTACTAACACCCAGACAGTTCTACGTTAGATTGTTATCTTCTGATCTCGTGGGAGACCAATCTGACCACAAATAAGAGTTCTGTTACGAATCTTACGATTTACTATCGAGTACTTATACGTTACGTTACGTTTGTTTCCATCACATTGAGTATTGTCGCTTTTCTATATATAACGCACCAAACGCGTTAAGCTTAGCACTACGAGCGACAAATAATCATATTGAGTGAACTGCAGTCGTACTACCGCATATCGTCACTGATGTCGCCCGTAGTACCCACTAAGCCTGGCTTCCGTGGGTACGCATGGCAGGCATCCTCGTCTCTTGTGTCGTCTCCTGGGTTGCTCGTTGCACAGCTTATTGTTAGCTGCGTGTTGCATGCATGGGCGGGTCGTTGGATGTTCTGGCGGTTGCGCAGCCGCCCGGGCGGTGTCGTCGTGCTGTACGAGGGTCCCCGACTCCATTGGAGGAGGGTTTTGTCAGCTGGATACGTCTAAATTTCCCTGCAAACGCGACCGCGCGAACCTTTATCTAGTTTTGGACTCGATCCCCGACTCCATTTGGAGGAGGGTTTTGTCAGCGGGATACGTCAAAATTCCCTGCAAACGGGAGCATTGACACGATAGCAAGGGAGGGTCACCTTTCTATCATGACTGACCCAGGCCACCGAGCGCAGGCACGAAGTGCCGAAGCAAGGGGGCACCAGCTGGTCTCTACTAATTTGACACAGCTGTCCATTCTGTTGGATCTACAATGTACGATTACACAAATTTCTTTCAAAACTTCAAGTTGGCAACCAGTTAGAAGTCTGGCCCGGTCATTTGCTTGCTTGTACTACTACATGTAGTAGAGTCGGGGACTGGCGCCTTGGCGCCGCTACCGATAGTAGTAAGCAGCAGGAGTGCAGACGAGGTACTCCCTCTGAGACTGCCCGTTCAACGTTGCCGACGCCCTGCTCGCTCCCCACCGTGCCCGCCGTCGCCTCTCGCTCACGTCTACCGGCTCAGAGTCGTGTCCACGATGTCTCGTTCCCTACTATACCCCTCCTTATCTATTTCAAAAGGGAGACAAATACATCACTCGTTATTTAGCGAGACGGACAAGGTTAAGCAGATTTCTTCGATTCAGTAGTAGCCTGAAGTTCTTGTACCATAGCTCAAAATATCATAATTTTGTCAACTCCTCCAATGTCGTGCCGTGAATACTTGTGTATCGTGCTGGTGACATCTATATCACGCATCATGTATTTGTATCGCGCGAATATTTGTGTATGTAATAAAGTTGCGTTTGGTGCGTCACACTTTTCCCTGTGCTCTGTCAAGTCCGCACAGGCAGTGTACGCTGCAGCGATTGGGAGTTGAGTTTGACGTACAGCTTTGTGAGTCGCAACGCTTTCTTGAGATGAAGATGAAAGGAGCATCACACGCACACCTAACCACCACATCGTACTGATTTTTTCGGGGTTTGGAGCGTTATATATTGTTTCCAAATGATCATGATCTCAAAAACATGCAACCATCCATCTGTAGAAAACGACCTTCAACATCTCAAACGATGCCGTGAAGCAACGACGTTAAAAAGGGACTCCCAGTACAGTGGCTACCATGACCTATACAAACCAGGTGTATTTCAATCAGGAAGAACCCACCGGACCACTTTTCCTGACGAATCCCCAACCCACAGCGTCTCGCTGAACGGGATAAGGGCACACGTCTCAGCTAAAAGGGGAAGGAAAGGAAGAATTATTACTAACCCAATGAAGTCGAGGGACGTGATGGACGCGGACGTATTCTTCTCAGCCTCCAAGTCACGGACCTTCAGGAAGCCCCATTGGGCCCGAGCACCCTTTGGGGTATCTTCCGCATTCCAGGTATACAGCGCAACGGAACCATCTGCATGACCGATTGCAAGGATGCCTAGATGAGAGTAATCCCTCTCGTGAAAGGCAATGGACGTCACACAAGGCAACCGTGCACGAGGCACGCTCGACGAGAGATCCAATTTCGCAATTGGCCGCGCGTTGATGGTATGCAACCATAAAGAGTGGGTAGAACATGTCGCGATGTAACCCTGGTCTCGATCGTGAGACAGGTGAACGATTTCGCTGTCCAAACGCACCGTGGATTCGTTGATCGCGACGAGATTAACAGCTGCATCTTCGGTCAGACTATCTCCACCAGCATGCCAGATCGATCGGACGTATAGCCCCCTGTTGAGATCCCAGAGAATAGCACTCCCATCCAAACTACCACTGATTACTACCGACCAAGCCCTGGATACGTGAAGACAAGTTACAAGGGCGCCATGTTTGCGCAGGAGATGGACGAGTGTCAGCGAGGGTTCTTGTCCCTTGCGGGTCGTCGAACCCACAAATGGCGACGTTGACGGAAGAGCGTGAGACAGGCGCCAAATGCGTACCAAGGAATCGTCCGATCCAGTCACGAGGGTGTCCTGGTCCGCAAATGCAGCGCAGGTAGGAGACGTAGCTTCGATCGTTTGCACAATCTGAAACAGAACACTGTCCGTCATCTTCGGATGCAAGAAATCGCGCAACGCTTACCGTGCTATGATGAAGCACCCGGAGAGTTCCACCTTTTCCCCATTGTACTTGCTCATCGGGTCGTGATGGGGGTGAAAGAAGACCTTCGGGCATAGGGATCACTTTGCCACTGCCGTCCTTTGCTACATATGCTACAGGTCCATCGAGTACCACTATAAAGTCGTGAGCACATAATAATGCCATGAACCAGCCCTCACCCCACCTTTCAACGGTCGAGGGTCCCTGGTCAACGCTAAAGCATCCTCTGGTACTCCTCGGGAGGCTCGCACTGGGAGGCTGAGGATACCCTGTAGATTCCTCGGCGGATGAGCCGAAGAAAAAAGCTTTCGCGGCGTCTGTCCAACTACTCATGGCGTGAGCCCAGATAGAAACACGCGGACTCGGTATAGTCACAATTGTGGATAATTCCGATCGTCGCTTCTCGTTCGAGAGGGTCCGTGATCTCGTCCAGGTCTGTGATATGGGTGAGAAGTCCTATCGCTGAAGCTTTGGAACTGGTTCACCTATCGCTCCCTCGTAGCTGAGAGGATGAAACACGTTCAGAGAATCAATGTCATGTTGCTTGCATCCCCATATAAGATCGATCCACGCTGGGAGATTCTCGCTCACGTAGCGACTCTCTAGGGCCTTCAGAGTGGCAAATATAAGCGAACGAGTAAAAGTGCACGAACGGATACTCACTTGACGATGCATATGTACGAACAAGAGGGCATCCCCCTTGGCCCACTGGGGTAACTTCACGTTATGAATCCTTTCACCCGTAATTGTCGAAGAACCAAAGTCGAGGTTGGACAGGTTCTCGAGGAATCTAGCCGGTGCATGAGACAGGTATAAGTGCTCTGCTTGGGCTGAGCCTACTCTGGGCACGTATAAAACTCGGGGATGAGCTCCCTCACGTCTCCTCTCACGTCTTGCGAGGCAGACAAATACGTCCTTCCGATGTCACTACGTATGGTGATCAGTGACGTATACAAAGTAAATCTATCCAACATACATGAACAATCTATCTGGAAGATCCCAATCCCCACCCTATGAGAAGCAATCAATTTCGCAGCTTTAGTCATAAAGCAGAACCATACCTGTAGGGTCTTGAACATGCTCGTATACGGTGCCATGCGGATCAAAAAGTGGCAAACGATCATAGACCTGTCGTCAGCCACGCGTTACTCCCCGAAAACAGAGCCATATTAAAAATCAAGCCGTACGAGCTAAAATGAGTACCGTAGTGAAACGGTTTCTCCCCAACGCTTTCCAAGTTTTCATAACGACTCCGAGCGATCTCACAACGCTCTGGTGTCAGAGCCCCCATTGGCATTGACAGACTACGCAAACCAAAGCACGTTACCAGTAGGGACCGAGGGGTACGAAAGATGACCTACTCCCGGAATGAATCAGGCGCTGACAAGTCCAAAATGTCCGAGGTATAATCCTTCAAAACCCAAGCTTTCAAATCGTGGTCAGACGAATGTTATATATCAGTAGCAAAACGCACGGAAGACTGGATATTGCGTCGCATCGCTCGGCGTGCGTCCCGAGAGCTGGTTCAAGATACTCAGATAAGTGTACTAACGGGTCATCCGAGTCAGGCATGAACCGTGTGAGACAGGACCGGTCCACCTACATTGCTGATCTCTCTGTTCTGCCACTGCCGTTGGGCTGTCGCCAATGCCTTGTCGTGAGCAGTCAGCGACGCTCTTCCCTTTCCCTTTGGCATCGCTATGCTCATCTCTCGTAATACTAGTCCGAGTGTCGATATGTGTTCATGAGTCAAATGTTGCGTTATGATGACTTGCAGCCTCTGTGAAACGTCATGACGACGGGCACCATCCAGAAAGACAGCCAACAGCGTTCGACTGTCCTTGAAGAAGATTTCCAGACTAACTTCCGTTAAGCTGACATCATTCAGTAAAGCCACAAGGGTCACGACTTACGCGACATCTCTAAACAGAAACGACTTGTTTGAAAACCCTGCGACCTGTTCGAGAGACCTATGCTCCCATGAGTATGGTGTGTGTGCGCGCGCAAGGACCCTGTAACTACCAACTCACCACCGCCGTGCCCTCTGGGGACTTCGCAAATAGGGCGTACTCCAAGCAACGAAAAACATCCCTTTTGGCGCGTCGACAACATCGATCAGTTCGCCTCCATCGTTCTCGATCAGTCCATCCAACATGTAGAGATGAGTATGTCCGAAAATGAGTAACCCGGCTAGAGAAAAAGTCAGAGGCGAGTCAACGACAGAAAGGATATCCGTACGATAGGAATCCACCCCAGATACTCGACATATGGTGCTAACGGCCTCGATAACGTCCCCCGGTTCTAGTTCATGCCTAACCCTACGATGCTTGTCTTCCGCAATCTCGTCCGCCAGAGCATTACCATTGTCGTCCGAGAACGTTTCCGCGTCATCCTTGATCGAGCCATCCATCTGCAAGGTGGATGAGACTTCAGTATCTCTCTCATCATTCGTCGTACTATTGGTCTCTGCGCGATGCACCAGAATGGGTGACTCAGTGAACGGTTCCAATTTGTTCCTGAGCACCGTTGAGCAAGCACTGCGGGGAACTGAGTGGCACGGCTCACCGCGTCCGATGTGGGCCTTCTGTCTCGTCCAGTCTCCAAGTCCGTTCAGGTCCGACATGACACCACACATCGCGTTCCGAGCATCCACCCAGAATACCTTCGCTAATTACCGCGATACGCCGGCGGCGCTCACGCCTGTGATCCACGATAAATCACACAACACAATAGACAAACCAAGTCTTACATGTCGATAAACGTCTTCCGATAGCGTTCCCTCTCAGAGGCAACAATCGTATTCCTCCATTCTTCCAATCGGCTGGTGCTCTTGCGTAGTGCTTCTTCTTGAACAGAAACAAGCCTGCTAGACAAAGACGTGACAACACGACTCGTTGGCTGAGATCCAGGCTTAGTGAGCTCTAATATCTGCATCGTGAACTGCGTCAGACGTGTCTTGAATCGAACATCTCGCTGTCGATTACCTGCTGCTTTTGGGCGGGTGATACGTGATTCCCCATCGCTACCAATGACCCTAGGTGTGTCAGCTGTGTGGATACCTTTGGATCATCGTTCCCAGGCGAAGACGAGACACATTGGATGAGTATCTCAGTCGAGCTCTGAGATTTGAACAAATGACGAAATGACGAATGTAAATTGTGAAGATCGATCAGGTCGTCGAGAATTCGCTCAACGACAAGTCTCGACGGTCCTGAGTCAAAACGATGTCAACGATTCTCGCCAAGTCGGGGAGGAAGAGGACTAACCTTGGACTCGGGTGTCCGAATACGCCAACAACCCTTGACGGAGTGCAAGCAACACGACAGCGAGCATCTGGGGACACTTGACAGCCTTTGAGGCGGTCCCGCCATCTCGCGTTGGCTGCAACAGTAAATCGAGAGCAGCCTCGTGAATGGCATCGTTCCAGATAGGTGGCAACACCTTCTTAAATGTGAGCCAACCGCTTGCAAGCTCGAATTTCTTTCCAAAGGATGTGGAGGTACTAAAACTGATACCGATGATCACAAGGACTTGACAAATGAGAGCGGGAGATGGTTCAGATCCGAGCCAAAGCAACGCAATGCGTGCAACTGGTAGAGCCTCTGCAAATTTCATGTACATGGTCGGGATTCGGAGGAGTGATATGATGGCGTCCAAGACGAGCCGCGCTTTTTCGTTGTTGTCGCTACTACCGGTAAAGGAAGCCCGCGATGAATGCACTGAAACGGGATCTGCAGAGTCGTCAGAACGATTGTGTCTCGGCCCACAAAGACGAAACCATTGCACAAACCAGAGGTAGCGTTCGCTGCTATATACGACGCGACTGGTTTGATAGCATCGTTGGCAGAGAAATGAGCTTGCATGACAACGCCCAGTGCACCGACGATATGAGAGATCGTCTCCGGAGCGTACCATGACGATTGCATAGCAAACAACAATCTACGTATGAGGTTAAGTTTGGATAGGCGAACCTTGGCATTGAATTTCCGGTAATGGCTAGCACGCAAGAGAAACGCGAAATGTTCAAGATGTGCTCGCTGAATGTCGGGGGTTGTCATTGACCAAAGTTCAAAGTCGAGGGCGATGGCTACGTATGCGATGGTGTTCGTGATAGTGGAGACGCTTGGAGAGTCAACCATTAACCATTCGGCAAAGGCAAATACGAAGCGTCTCTTACTCTGGAAACCGGAAACTGAGCCCAAGAAACTCGAACAAGGTCTCAAAGGTCGTCATATTGATGAGGCGACTTTTTTGGTAAAGGATACTGGCAAGAACATCGTAACCAGCTGTAGCCATCAGCAACGAACATGAATATGGAACATCGTTCGTACCGACTCGTTCCATATCCTCCGAATTTTGCCAACAGTTACGAAGACTATCACATAGGATGGCAATTGTCCGGGACAACTCATGCGACGTCTTTCACCGATTAACAGGACGTGCAACAAACGACGTGCGGCAGTGCTCACCTCCGCAAGAGATACCAAACAAAGCACCAGCTGAGCACCGCCTATACTCCACAGCGCAAGATCTAATGGTCGACACGGAATAGCAATCAGAGGTCCAGAGATCGCAATGCTGCTCAAGCCTTGTTCTTTTGAGCGAGAGTGAATATCTAATGGTGGAAAGTTGACGACATCCTTGGTGACGAGCTTGCACAGAATCGAAGCCTCGTTGATCAAGACGCCATCTCTGATGGCTTTCTTGAGCGATGTTTCTCCAGACATCGATCCAGAGCCAACCATGTGCATGTTCAACGAGGTGGACGCTTCGTACGTGAGAAACCGAACAAGTGCCCTGTCCTGAAAATTTCCTTCATATTTGGGACCCAAGTGATGGATAAATCTGGGGAGTACATCATCTGCCCCTGATTAGCGATAAGAGGATACGGGCATAAGGAAAGAGTCACCTAGTGGTGTAGAAAGAAGGTATGCTGACACGATACACCAGCTAGAAGCCCTATCTGGTCTTTTATCACCCAAGGCAAATTCTCCAACACAATTCTCGTGGATACTAGGATAGGTCCAGTCGAACGTTTCACTAAGCACACCATCTATAAACACGCCTAGAAAAGATATTAACTCGGGGACATCCCGCGACACGCCCAAACGTACGAACGGCAGCTTGAGATGCTCGATGCGGGTAGTAAACGAGAGCAATATGGGTCCAGCGCGAGGTCTCTATTCGTGTCTTGGATAGAATTGCAAATTCCTGGCGAGAACTGGTGCGTAGTGTAAGGGCACCGTTGCTGCCTATGCTCAATTCAATAGCATAGCGCGAGCCGAAAGAAATGTCGAATATTTTGTGTGCTACAGAGGGCATTCTTTCGAACCACGCCCATAGCTGTGAAAGCGAGATGTAGCCAACAACGCCGGCGAGAAAGAATCTCCTGAAACGTACCATGAACGTCAAACCAGAGGCTGGAAGTGTAGTCCAACCACCAAGTGGCATCGTCACAGCAGACATATCCTGGAAGGATATGTGAGGCGGCCATTTAGATCTCAAGCCGGTTCGAATGAGGTCGGTCATCTCTATATCCAACGATTTGTCCTCCTTCACTGCGCACTGGAATAATCGTTGCGCGTCCTGAGTGGAAGCACCCATCTCGAATAGTCTCTTGATGATCTTGCACTGCAGCCGACGTTCCGCAGCATGCGAACCTCGTTGGTCTACTGTAGACGAAGAAATGAAACTAGAAAAGATGGGCGTCAGCATACCCAACATGCTCAAGACGGCGAGGTTGCGATGGGACGACTGGGTCAGGTGTTCCAAAACTTTATACACTATCAGCCGGAGGGAACCATTCGTCGCGAGAGATCCGAGCACAAGCTCCCAGACGATCTTAAAGACCCGAGGTAGATGGATGGTACCCAGAGATGGCGCAAATTCCAAGAAATGGATGTCTAGTTCGTGGAGGTCATGACAAGATGCTTGCAACGTCACGAACAGGTCTATCACAGCGAATTCATGGACAGAGAGGGAAAGAAGACACCCGAGGGTCTTCTCGAAGGTGACGGGATGTTTGGTGAGCGCGTCGCATGCGTCAGACAAAGCTGCGTAGCCGACATACTCCTGGAGTTGGGTGGGAATATAGGCAGTGCACAAGGCAAACTCGACGACTAACCTCAAAGAAGGACAAGTTGATCGAGTGTCGATCCAAAGCCTTCGAAGTGAGCATAAACGCAAGCTGCATACAATCGAACACTTGTTGAGTTGACTGAGGACTGGACAATGTAGATGGCGTCGCTGGGAGTGTCGATAGGATATGCATCAAAACAAGAAATCCGTCCGCCTCGCGAAATGCGTCCAATGCGCCAGAGTGCTCTCCGATGATGGACTGAAGGGAGTGCAAAATCTGCGAAACTCTGTCTAAATCTGCAGGCAGCGCTATTATGCAACATTGGTTTTTACCGTGATCCTCGAGTGGGTATCTTGCGCCATCTTTAACTCCTCCACCTGAGATTTAACCTGGCTCTCGAGAGCGCTTCCCCCGGTGGTAGCGACCAGTATGCTGCATTGAGCATCGTCGTTAAAAATGGCCCCGTCACCGTGATCCTGAAGATTTCGAAGAGGTGCTAGGAGCGACCTCAACATTTTATAGAACTTGTCAAAAGGAGGGTCAGTTCCGAGGAGCATTTCCGTGTCCGCATTTCGACTTCCTTTTTTGGATATTTCCCGGCTCAAAATGGATCTTCCCCTATTATATAATATATCTTCAGACACAGTGATTTGGCTCGCCAAGTTGTCCTCCTTGCCATCGGAAGCGCTTGACGAGGACTAGTCGGCAACCCGTACGTGACGAGTCTTCCATTCCCTACGAGAGTGCAATGATACCCAACGATTCTAGAGGCATCAACCACTGTCTACATGTACAAACAAGCGCACACACGCACAAATCAGGACCCACATTGGACCCCTCAATATATTGACTGGCGCTTGACATGCTTTCAGATAATCTACCGCTCACGCCGTCTGGTATTTCCATCACTGCCTCTGCACATTGATGATGTCCACAAACTCAGGCTTCAACGATGCACCACCCACAAGGAACCCATCGACGTCCAGTTGCGTCGCTATCCAAACCCAAGCGAATTAAACACAAGAACCACAAAGGTGGGGATGCACGTACAAAGTTCCTCGGCATTCGCCGCAGTGACAGAGCCCCCGTAAATGATCCTCGTCGTTTCCGCAACGATCTCGGACACTTGCGTCTTCAAAAATTGACGGATCTCGGCATGGGCGTCTTGCGCCTGGGCCGCAGTGGCAACCTTGCCCGTGCCAATCGCCCACACCGGCTCGTACGCAATCACGACGTTGCTGCAAAGCGGATCTCAGGATTCGTGTCGGGCCCGAAACGTCGGGAAGACGTACCTCCAGTAAGCCGCGTCCTTGAGGACGTCCACGACAGCCTGGAGCTGTGCATTGACCACCTCTGTCGTCTTCCCGGCCTCTCTTTCTACGAGGGTTTCTCCGACACAGAGGATGACTTTGAGAGAGGCATCTAGAGCTGCCTTGGTCTTGCTCCCAACCAACTCGGAGGTTTCGTGGAACAGTGTACGGCGCTCCGAGTGCCCTGATAGTGTTCAAAACATGTCTCTGTAAATCAACGAGTGGGACCGAAGGAGACATGGACGTACCGAGAATGACGTATGGAATCCCGGCATCGACGAGCTGCGTTGGGCTGTAGATGACGTCGGAAAACACTCGAGAAGCACGAATGACATCCGCTTTACCTGATTTCGCCCGTGAAGGCGCCCGATGTCTTGAAGTAACAGTTTTGAGCGGCAAGCTGAATCTCCTTGCGGACGAGGCTCTTGAGCGAGACAAGGTATAGCGTAGGCGGTGCAATGACGACCTCTATCGTCATTGGTCCTTGAGTCCTGCGAGATGATTTCTAGTAGGCCGGACACGTACCGGTCGAGGCATCTAGATCAGCTTTGTTAAGGATATCGATGATATTCTTCTTTTGCTCCACTGAGCCGGGGTTCATCTTGAAATTACCTCCAACGAAGAATTGGCGAGCCATCGTTTCTACTGGTTGTGGCAGGAGAAGGTGGTGTTAAAAAGCAAGAGTCGATTGTGGGTGATTGATCTGGTACAGACCAATTCGGGTGATTACTGCCATCGCCGATCGGGCTCTATCGGACAAGGGAGGTTGATCGGAGAAATGTACATGCTGTGCCGCCGCACTTAGCACTACGTTCCTCAGCGAATAACAATGTCGTCGAACGGAGTGAGCCGATCCCAATGTAAGATTCCCATTCTTCAACTGGGGTTACCCGGCCTGACAAAGCTCCCAGACCATCAGATCTGTTGGCCACCGTTTGTCTTGAAGTCTACGCATCATTCGAATTCCAGCCCATGTTAGATGCTGGGAAGCCGCTGCGAAAGTTAGCAATCACCGTGGAACAACTATTGGACCACAGTACAAAAGACGTTCGTGAGTAAGACCGAATGTTGCAGAAGGGTTTGGGTGCTCACACCATGGCAGCGTTTACCCTCTTGCCAAAGGATGGGGACCCCTGTCCATCCATTTTGGTCGCTGTCAAACGGCGGAAGTGCGAGAATAGTGATGCATCAGCGTCGAGGGTGCTTGGCCCTCATTGCGTAAGTAGGCGACTTGTGTCAACACGATCCTCATTAATTAGTGTATGCCCATAGTCAACCACAGAATCCCGAGGCGAGCTAGAAGACGTAACAAACCAAGGGCACAGCGCTCTCTCGCATTACCGAAAGCACGGGGGAAAACGGGTGGCGAATCTCGGTGTGGCGTTATCGTATCGATTCAATCACCTCGGGGAACTGAGTGACCTCGAGGATGCAATTTCGACGCTCAGGGATGCAGTTGACCTCACCCCTCATGGTCACTCTGACACACCTACTCGTCTTTACAACTTCGGCAATCCATTGATCACTTGTTTCGAGCGCCTCGGGGAGCTCAGTGACCTCGAGAATGCACTTTCAATGCTCAGGGATGCCTTTCATCTCACCCCTGATGGTCACCCTGACAAGCCTGCTCGTCTTAGCAATCTCGGCAGTTGCTTCAAAGCTCGTTTCGAGCGCCTCGGGGAGCTGAGTGACCTTGAGTGCGCAATTTCAACGCTCAGGGATGCTGTTGACCTCACCCCGCATGGTCACCCTCACAAGCCCGCCCTTCTAAACAACCTCGGCAACTCCTTCAAAGCTCGTTTCGAGCGCCTCGGGGGGCTGAGTGACCTCGAGGATGCAATTTCCCTGTACTTGCATGCTGCTTCTACCCCCATCGGCCCCGTTAGTGATCGATTTCACGCATCACAGAAATGGATATCATGTGCTCGGCGTATACGCCGTCAGTCTCTCCTCCATGCATATTCTATTGCCATTAACCTCCTTCCCGACCTCGCATGGATTGGCCTCTATCTTACACACCGTTACTATGAACTCACGCAAGGCGCCGATGTGGTGCGGGAGGCTGCAACAGCTGCTTTGGACTCGGGACTCCCGGAAACTGCCGTGGAGTGGCTCGAACAACGACGCTCGATCGTTTGGGGAGGCTCTTTCAGCTGCGCAGTTCCTATGAAGAGTTGTCGTCTGCTCATCCTGATCATGCCCATAGACTTCGGGAACTGTCTGCTGCATTAGAGCATGCTAGTGCCACTCGTGAAAAATCCATGTCCGCATTCCCGGAACAGACTCAAAGTGCAGCGTATCGTCTGACAGAGTCTTTTGAACAGGAAGCTGACAGGCACCGCATGCTCGCTATCGAACGAGATAAACTGCTCCAGGAGATTCGAGACTTTCCTGGTTTCGAACACTTCCTTCTCCACAAAGAGTTCTCTCGGCTCCGTGCTTCAGCACATTCCGGACCGGTGGTCATACTCAATGCTGCAGAAAGCCGCTGCAATGCGTTGATTGTTCTTGCTGATGTCGATCATGTAATCCATGTCCCGCTTCCCAATTTCACTTTTCAGAGATCGGCGGGTCTTCGGAACATGCTGGAGAATTTGCTTGGTGACGCTCGTATCATATGCGGTGACAACAGGGAGGAGAAAAGTGCAGCATGGGGCTGCGTTGGCTGGGAATCCCTTTGATCCACCTTGTGGAACGGCGTCGTCAAACCAGGCCTGCATGCCTTGGCTTTCTCAGTACGTCATGTCGTGTCACTTGAATTCATTGCTGATCCGTTCATCTGTCTCCGGACAGACTCCGGGGGACCTATCACGTATTTTTATTTTTTGGTGTCCGACCGGCCCTTTCGTGTTTCTTCCTATCCATGCAGCTGGTTTATATGGCACCCAGCATTCGCAACCTGGTGACAAAGTATCCGACTTCGTCATCTCGTCATACGTCCCTACTCTCAGCATTCTTGCGCCGTTACCCGATCATCCCGATGTGGCACCTAACGGCGATCTCCGCCTCCTTGCTGTTCGTCAGCCACCCTCAGATGGTCTATCCCGACTTCCAGGTGTGGCCACCGAGTTGGAACACATCAAGGCAGCAATCCGGAATTCTCCTTCAGCACGAACCACCCTCCTGGAGTCGCCTGTCGGAACGGTCGAGGAAGTAGTTTCCCTCATGAAGGAGACGGACTGGGTTCATTTTGCATGCCACGGAATCCAAGATGCCGCAACTCCGACTGAGAGTGGTCTTTGTCTCGCCGATCGAGGCCGCTTGAAAATATCTGACATCATTGCGCTGTCACGTCCCCATGGTGGGCTTGCCTTTCTGTCCGCATGTCAGACGGCGATGGGTGAGGAGCATCTCTCTGACCATCCATATCGCAGCAGGAATGTTGTTTGCGGGTTACGGGGGAGTCGTTGGTACGATGTGGTTGATCAGCGATAAGCTTGCGCCTGATGTGGCAAGGGACGTATACGAGCAACTGTTTCGGAACGGCGCAAGGCCGGATTATCGGGAGGCTGCACGAGCACTGCACGAAGCTGTTGGTCGTCTTCGTGATAGTGACAATGCGTCTTTCGTCAATTGGCTTCCGTTCATCCATGTAGGTCTTTGAATATTCGGGTGTCTACTCTCACGGTATTGTATGTCTCGTCGTGTACACGGATAGATTGACTTGCTCGATCGCGAAGCTTGCCGAGTTCGCAACGAACGCCATGTATCCTAGCTAGTACAACGGCGCATGCGCTTCCAGCATTCGACAAGATTTACTCGGAGGGGCCGTCACTCGGACACTTTCTGTTGGCATCTTCAAGTTGAATAGGCAACAATAATGCGTCGTGCCATCTAGTCTCATGAAGCGAGAATAAACCGTATGTGAGCGATCGAGGAGGTCCCAATTGTTCCATAGAGACCAATGCATGCATGTACACCACTTTGAGATGGGACCAACCCACGTCTGCATGTGGAACTTGTGACTGCGGTATGATCAACTCGTCCGTACTTTTGGCAGATCTTAAAGGCCACTCATCCAGCCATCATGTACAAGATCCTTCGATACAAGTTGATAAACTCGGATGGACTCTTGCGGTGGGCTGCGTTCACATACCTCAGTGAGAGTTCCGCCCACGAATCTGGGGTGACGTCCACGAATTTGCCACTGTCTTCCCAAAACATTGACCCCGACGCTTGAATTGACGATAAAGAATGTCTCAAATTTGAACTGGTGACAAAAAAGAAAGATATGCCACCCCCAACGCGCAAGAAAACAAGGCCCACAGACCCAAAATCCGCGTGAAATTCAGAGAATCAAGTCAGTGACTGAGATAGGAAATGCACGCCATGCCTCGACCTCTTCCATGGCTTATCCACAGCAGATGGACGTCGTCAGCGGCGAGCAGTACCGCTACGCCCTCATCAACTTTGTGAGTCGCTCTGAATCACCACGCCTACCAGCTAACCACCCACCAGCGCATCGCCCACGAAAAAGTCGAAGAACAGCGTCGTCAGCTCGAAGAACAAGAAAAACAAGTCGCCCTCCTCCGCGCGCGCATCGCGCTCCTCGAAGGGACCGCCACCGACCCGGCGCCCCAGACACACGCCAAGCAGGGCGGTACCTCGGTCGACGATTTCTCGATCAAGGTGCGTCTTTTTTTGTTCGTCGCTTGACGCACGCATGCGTCGGGCAGGGCAAGGGGGATGACCACAGCAACCACACAGAACGCAGCGTCCCAACTCGAGCGGCTCCTGAACCGCTGGGCGGCCGATGTCGTGCGTACCCCGCCCGCCTCGCTCTCGGACGTCTACCTGGCAGCGCTCGTCGATATCACCGGTGCCGGGTCCTACGACACACTGCCCCCCGACGGCGCCACCGCAATCCAGGTCCAGAACATCCTCCGACATGCTCTCTCCGAGGTCATCAGCTCCGAGATCATCAACGTGCTCATGGTCACCAACGCTGCAGAGGCCAACATACAGCTCACTCGGATACACGAACATTTATTTTCCAGTGCGTCGTCATACCGCACGCCCTGCGTCCGTCTACCCGTTCTGACAATGCGATCCATCCAGGAAACCCTGTCGTCGCCGGCGTGTGGCGCCGCCAAACCTTTTCAGCCGCCGTCGACTCGTGTTCGCCCGAACTCGCCACGAGCATCTTGGAGGATCAACTCCCCACACTCCTCAAACGCCTTGGCGACCACACCCGCGGTATCCCCCCCATCCTCGCTTCCGCATACACCTTTTCGCGCATGCTCCACGGCTCGCCGTCCACGGGCGGCGACACTTTCTACCGCTCGTTCGTTCCCGAGATCGGGAGTCAGCTATTCCCACAACAGATTGAGCTCGTCCGGAGGTGTCTCAGGAGCGAATGTGGCGACGTGGACAGAGTGGGCGCGACGGTCTTTCCCGGACTCGTCAAGGTGTCCAGAGGGGGTGGGGGCGCGGACGGTCAGGACAATGCTCAGGCGGTCGTGCGGCGCGCTCAGGTCATGTGTGAGTGCGCGCTGCATGCTGGTGCTGGTATAGACATGTCTATGCAATGAACCTATCAACGAGCCTGGGTAAACCATCTAGATTGCATCTGTGTATTAGTACCACCTATGAATCTAAACAACGAGCAAGGACGCAAGGGTCGCTTGCGCTTGTATGACCTGAGTCATATTTGCGTCAGCGAAACATGCCCGAATCAGAGTATGGCAACCTCACCTCCAAGGCTTGCTGTGCCTCCAGCCTCCTCCTTGCAGCCTCCAACCAATCATGAAGTAGCTCCTTTGCCGGGCCGGTGAGTTGGTTCAACTCCCGCGCAGCACTATCCAAGTTCTTCTCGTTCATGTAAAACTCTGCACGAGACAGCACACTCAACACGTCCGACCCAGGCGTGAGCCCGCGTCTCTGGAACCGGAACGAGGACAAGAGATGCGACGCAAGGTGCGACAGCACGCCCGCATTCTCGTCCGGCACGAGCGCCACGCTCGACACGCGCGGCGCAACCGACGTTGTGAACCACGTCGTGAGGTCTGCCAGCGGCTCCACACCCACGTCGGGGATATCCGACTGCTCGAGCGACGCGAGGGCAGCAGACACCACGTCGTCGTCCTTGGCGACGGCAATGTGTCGGAGTATACGCAGCTCCTCGCGGAATGGCTTGCGCTCTGGCGCGTCGACGGCAGCCTGTATGGCGCGCAACGCGGTCCACATGCCGTGTACGCGGATGTTCTCGTCGAGATAGGTCGAGTTGTCGAGCGCGAGACGTTCAAGGCGTTTGAGCCCCGTGGCGAGTTCGTCGAGACGGGCCAATCGCCCACCACGCTCTTCTTCGACCTTGACCTTGACTTCGCGGATCCATCGGCGCTGGAGCACGATGCCCTGGGCGACGATGGCTTCTTTCAAGCTAAGCAAATACACCCAGGGTCAATTCCATGATCGAGGTGAAACAGCACGTCGGGCTCGCTCACCGTTCGTTCAACAGCTCCGTTTGCGCCTTGAGCTCGGTCTCGAGCCTCTCGCGGTATGCCTGCACGAGTTTCATCTTTTCCTCTGCAACGTATTTTTCATAGTCTTCTCTCTGCAGTGTGAGCTTGTCCTGGGACTCGAGCTCGAGTTCGAGTAGCTTCGTGCTGTACTCACGAGCCTGCTCGTCGAGTTTGGACTCGAGCTCGTGCTTCTCGTCCTCTTTGATTTTGTCGAAGCGCGAGGCGAGTTCGGTAAGATCGGTCCGGGCAGTATCGAGGATGCCCTTTGCCTTTTCTGCTGCGGTAGGGTTCGCATTCAGATACGACGCGAGGTCGTCGATGGTGCCCGCGAGATGGGAGATGACGGGTTCCGAGACGGCGACATCTGAGACGGCCGGGGCAACCAAGGGAAGTACTTCGGGTTTGGGTTTGGGGGCAGGTTTGGGTCTAGAAAAGCCGGGTGGTGGTTCGAAACCGATGGGAAGAGGAGCTACATAAACATGCGCGTCATCTGGTTTTTCTGACAAGACGAAAACCTCTACGTTGGCAGCTGGAACCTGCGGCAAAGGGGGCGACGGATCTGGTGCGGATTCTATAGGTTTTGCCAACGCATCCTCTGCCTTTTTAACGAGCTCGTCCACCTCATCCGCGAACTGTGCAGCCTTGTATTTTGCGAGTGCCGTGGCTTTGGCGGTTGCCTCTGGTGAGAGCTGTTCCGTCGATTTGTGCACGGTCGTCTTGAGAACTGCCGCGGCGGATTTGACGCGCGCTTTCGTCTCGTCGATGGACGCCTTCTTGCTCTCCCGCGTGGCGTCCGCGACGGACGGGGCGTCCTGAGCCTTGGGTTCTGCATTCTGCGTCACGTGGCCGAGCTGGCGTTGGGCAAAGTTGTAGACGGTTTTGGCGGTGTCGACGGTCGCGACGACGACCTGCTGCACGGTGATTTCGTCCCAGTGGTGCTGTTCGCCGTACTCGACGAGGACATCGCCCAGAGGGACATGTTTCGTGAAGAGGTCGCGGTACTGCTGGTTTTGGTAGGACACGAACGTGCTACCGACGTAGAACGTGCCGGTCGCGGTGACGGAATAGAAAAGCAGTCTTTGGATGACGCTCTTGGCTGCTTTCTTGGGTGCCGCCGACGAGGTGGAGGAAGAACTTGTGGCTGTTGCGGTGGTGCTTGCCAGACGCTGTCGTCACGGTGAGCTTGGACTTTGGAGGGACATGGGAGGGTGCTCACTGTCCTTGCCCTGACGAAGCCTTTGCCAGGGGCTCGTTTGGGGACGGTGATGGCGCGGTACATCGTCTGCGGCAAAACTGGTCGTCCTTCGGGTGTAGACTCTGGTCGGAGAATTCCGTGAGAACGCATTACTTAGACACCCTTCCTCTTCCATACACAACGTCGTGGGTTTCATGAGACGGCTTCACTTCGACCTTATTCGTGAAGAAAGCCATCGCTGGGTGGCATTATCGACCTTCTGAGACCCTATGTGGGGTGGGCAAGAAGGATCAGGCTACGTTCAGGTACTGTAGTTCACTAAATCCATCCCTATACCTCTTCGCGCCAAATGTTCGTCAGTTCAATGTCTATAATATGAACCAAGCCTGTCGTCACTTTACTCTTCACTGTCCGGAACATCCGTTCCTTGAGCGAGTGATTCCCGCCCAACATGAGCAACAGAGATGCTGACGAATGCCAGCCGACGGCCCAACAGCCTGAGGCATGTCGCATCTGCCCCACCTCATACCGTAAACAGTGCGCCAAGCACGGTTCTCGAACACCGTGACTGCTCAGTGGCGCTCACTACTCTTTCTCGTAGGCATTCATCCCTCCAGTTTGATGTCAGACACCGAGGAACACTCGAATGGCGCCGTCGTGCGTTCTGTCCCAAACCCCAAAGGAAAAAAACCAGCATCAGGATTGTCGTGAGCAGCTTGCATTTTTTCTCCTTTGGTTTACTTTACAAAGAATCGAACTGGTAGCATCTTCTGACGATGGGCGGGTGGCTGACATCCTTCGAGAGTACCATCGTCGAAACATAACCGACAAGAAGCTGATCAGCATGCTCTTGCTGGCTGAGCTCGGGATTCATATGAGGTATGTCTATTTATTGTTGGTACGTTGATGTGTTTCTCGAGAACATGATCAAGTCATGCCACGGCCACCCGCCGTCGCAGATTCCTTGGCCTTTTGTAAGGCACACCAACACTACGGCCTGGCATCCCATCATGTATACCAACTCACCTTGTATGCCAGCGGTCGTACACGTGATTGTCTCCTGTACATATATAAGGGCGGCTGCTCTCGTCCTAGCTCCCCATCAATTATACGCCCTGTTCACGCTCTGTTGCCCTCGTCTGAGTGTTGGCACCCCGTGTGCCCTTCCACCTTCATGGTAGTCGAACAACGTCGCGTACACTCCCTGTCACTACCAAGCGCCAACTGGTCTTGGATCAGATGGCGAAAGATCCCACAAGACGCCAAGGTCCAGATTTGATCAAAGAGCGTATCGCTTTCGATCAAGGTGTCCACATAAGCCGTGACTTCATCACGGCTGAAATGCGCCTACACGATCCTACTGGATTCAAAATCCGTGACCCAACGGCAAGGAAGATCTCCCGCGAGCCACTCGTTGCATCCGGTCCTCGGCATGGACCTGACAATTCCATATGTCGACGAAACAAAGGGTGTACAGTGTCAGCCCATGAAATGGGCAGCAGAGAATCTTAGATCTGGGGTTACACGATATTTGATTGTTGCCGAGCGCCGGCCATTTAGAATGCGTGGCCGAACTCCACCTCGCAAGATTGTTGTGCGACTGCTCGCGTTGAAACCTTGTACCAGCCATGTCGGCAGATACACCGGGGAAGCGCAAGGCGAGGGACGAAGAGACCCCGTCAAATAGTGGCCATAGCCATGGGTGAGTGCTTCTGCACCGGAGATAAAGCATGGCTCCATCGATATCGCGCAGTTCAGCCCTTTTCGTTTCCAACCTACCGTATGACGCGACTTCGACCAATCTCGTACCCGTACGCTCCGCATTCGTGGTCCTCGAGCATGGATTTGGTGTCTCCAAGGTTGTTGGATACTACGTGTCATTTTCCATCAATGTGCACTCTCTGCTTGATGTCTTTCCCAATAGATGGATCCCCTCTGCTTTTCATCTGATTCGGAACGAGACGGCCATTCAATTCTGTTTTACGCTTGCTGTCGGCAAAGCCGGGCTCTACTGGATACCATGTTGCATGGTTCCAGCCAGTTCTTTGGCTCCTCCACATATCAAACACTACGTCTTTGAGGATATTTCCAAGTTTCCTTCGCGCTATCGGGTCGATCTGGGTCGAGTACTGGCGTGGTAGCTTTCATTATCTCATCATCCGGTGACTATACATGCATCATGATCACGCGTTGAATTCGGCGATCACCGATTCGCGTCATTTTCTTGCTGGTGATCTTCGGAGAGTGCTCGGAGCAGCCGCGAGTGCCCGAGCACTCGTCTCGAACGGCGAGACACTGTAGGACCAGTAATCGCTTGCATTCGCCGTCCAGCTGCGGTGGTGACGGGCCATGGATGCTTTTCTTGCTCGATCGATCGATCGGAAACAAGGACCGTGAAGCCGAATCGAGCTCACTTGGCAGTTCAGATCTTGAGACTCGACAAGTGCACAGAGCATTCCCGGGATAACACCGCTCAGTGGAAGCTCTCGTGATTCTGACGATGATGATAAGATAGCACTTAGTACACTAGAGTACTACACTAGTAATAGTAATATAGAGAACAAGAAAGTAGGACCAATCTATCCGTCAACCGTATGTGTGTTGTGTCCTTACGACACTTGACATGTATAAGTACATTGAATAATGAATAGCGAATGGCAGAAAACCCATGTTTTTGAAATACACCTTCGACGCCTCTCCGCGATAAACGGCGAACAGATTTTAGAGCCCGCGTGCCTCCAGACGGCTGCGGAAGATCTTTTGGAAGCCAGGAACGTGGTCAAAGTCCATCAGTGTGTAGTGCTGTCCGGGGACGTCGGTATACGAGGGCTCGCTACGGCTGAAACCTGCCCAAGGCTTGAGTTGGTTGTTCAACCAGTCCTCTTTGGTGCCACGGAGCGGGTTGGCGTAGAAGACATCGAGCGACGCTGAAATAAAGTATGTCAGCACAATGAGGGTGGTCGAGGAAAGACGATCGACTCACAAACTGAGCTACCAGGTTCGTATGCCTTGCCACACTCGATCAGCGAGCCGGCGATGTCGACCCAGTGGTCGAGCCTCTCGGGCGTAAGCTGGAGTTCGAGGAGACGCTCTGGAGGGGACAACTTCCAAACGACGTCGAGCTGTTCCTTGCGCGTGAGAGGCCTCAATGCAGGAGCGAGGTCGCTGGCATCTTGCTTGCTCACGAGACCAAGGAAATACGAGAGGTTGAGCATACCACCCGTCCAGTCGATCTCGTGCATGCGGTCTGCGATGTGAGGGGGGATGTTAATGAGACCGGTGAACTTGACTTCGTCGCCCATGGCTTCGAGGCGCTTGGCAACCTCGAAGGCGACGACACCACCATACGAATAACCAGCGATGGCATAAGGGCCGTGAGGCTGCGTCCGCTTGACGGCTGCAGCGTAGGAAGACACCATCTCATCCATGGAGCCGAAGAACGGGTGCCCGGGTTCGAAACCCCGCGCGCGGAACGCGTAGAAGGGCCGCTCGTTCTGGAAGTACTTGGCGAGGTTGACGAAGATGAGGACTTCGCCAACACCGGGGTGAACCATAAAGATGGGGGTCTTGTTGCCGGTGAGGTTGAGGGGAACGATGGGATCGTACTCCTCGGTGCTCGCGTCCTTGGAAATCAAGGAGTCGACGTATTTCGCCAAGCTGGAGACGACGGGGTGCTTGAGGATCTGGATAGTGGGGATCTCGGGCAACTCAAACGCAGACTCTCCCTCGCGCTTGAGTCTGATGACATCGATGGAGGTACCACCGAGTTCGAAGAAGTTCTCGCCAGCAGATATGTCGCTCACATTGAGGTTGAAGATGTCAGCGTAGATGCGAGCCAACGTCTTCTCAGTCTCAGTGGAAGGGGTAATGAAGCTGGCACCGCGAGCGATGCTCAGCAACTCCTCTGCGCGGGCGATATGCTTGGCAAGTCCGCCCTGCTTGAACTGGTTGACGAGACGAGCCCTAGAGAGCTTTCCGAGTGTAGTCTTCTCCATCTGAGCTACGGGGATAGGGACAATGAGCTGTGGTGGGAGAGTGATCATCTTCACAGAGATATCGCGGACGGCGCGGTGTGTAGCAAAGAGCTTAGCGGGAGCATCTTCACCGTTGAGGTCGAATGTCGGTGAGTAGAAAACGACGAAACCTTCGGTCTCCTGGCCCGGCGCACGGTAGGGTGCAGCAGCAAGGAAGGAGTGAGTGACACCCTCGACGGTCTGGAGGTGAGTTTCGAGTTCCGGAATCCCGTAAGAAACACCGTGAACGATGACAGTGTCCTTGATACGCCCGCTCAGTCTCATCTTGCCGTTTTCGATGATTCCAACATCACCAGTACGGTACCAACCACCCTCAACAAAGCTGGAAGACGTTGCTTCGGGGTTATTGTAGTACCGCACGAAGATCATTGGTCCGCGGACTTGGAGTTCTCCGCTCTGACCATCAGGGCGAGGAGTAACACCATCTTCGGGATTCACGATGCGCATCTCGCACCCGGCAATGGGCGTGCCGAGCTCCAAGAACTCGTACGCGGGAGGCGTGGTCAACACATTAATAGGGTCGTAGACGCATCCAGCGCTGAAATAAACCACTTAGATCCCAGACATGAAGATGGAAACCAGTAACTTACCAGGTCTCTGTCATACCGAATCCGGCAGAGATGACGAATGAGGCATCGCCATTCTTCGCGAGGTTCTTTAGGGTTCTGCTGAAAGCGACAGCAGTGCTGCTGACAACTGCTTCACCACCGCTGTTGACGCGTCTGAGGGAAGCGAGGTTGAATGTGCCGAATAGGTCGTTGCGTTTCTCGAGGTCGCGCGTGAGTTTAGCGAGCAAAAAGTTGGGTGCGAATGCGACTTCGATTGACTGAGTGATTGAACGACGTCAGACGTATGAAGCCCGGAGCAACATTGATCACGAACCTTTTCCTCGATCAAGCGAAGGTATCGCAAGGGATCAGAGAGGATGGCGGACGCGTGGACGTGCAGCTGCGAAGCACCAAATAGGAGTGGTGTGATGTGCATTTCGAGTGATCCAGCGACGTGGTCGAATCCGACCCCTGGTTGTACGTCAGCACACTATCTAATAGGCAACCAACCATGAAACTCACAGTTCATGATCTTGGACTGCGAAGTAAGGCCATAGCTTTGGCCCTTGGCATAGCATGCAGCGATGACAGTGCGGTGTGTGTGCACGACGGCCTTGGAGAAGCCAGTCGACCCAGAAGTCAAGAAAAGGATGGCTTCATCGTCGGGCTTGGGTTGGTGGACAACAAAGTCCGTATCCAAGTTCTCGGCCGAAGCCTTGAGCTCGGAGAGTAAATGGATGTCTAGACCGGAGATTGACAGCACTTGGTCAGCGCCACTCTCGTTCGTCAACCAGGTTGCCGACGAGAAAAGATTCTTGATGTGACCGACGTGACCCTCCTTGTGGGCCTGCTGAGCACTCAAGGCGGGCTGCAAGCAAGGCACGCAACCAGCGAGTAGACATGCCCAAACAGCAGCCATATTGTCCTCGTGTTCAGTGAGGTAAACGACGATGACTGAACCAGCGGGCTTGCCCCAGGCTCGGATAGCCTTTGCTAGGGAGAGGGCATATCGATTGAACTCGCTGAACGTCCTGGTTCGAATAGAAGAGTCGTGAGCGGAAGAGGAGATAAAGCCGAGCTCATGATTAGGATATTGGTAGACGGCCCGAGAAAGAACATCGAGTAGGGTCTCTGGGACGGTTGAGTTTGAGAGAGAAGCCGTCAAATCATGAACATTGACGAGAGACATAGTAGTAATGGATGGAGGAAGCTGAGTGATTGCACGTCGATGAATCTAGGAGAAAGAGCTTGGGTGATGTGTATTGAATCTGCTCGAAACCTCATCTTTTATACGTTACGGGAGGTGGGCCACATTAGCGATGCGAGTAGCTGGACACGCATGGCTGTGTGGACGTCGACTGACTTGAAAGTTCATGCTCGGAGGTGAGTAAACGGTTACGTCCAGATCTTCTGAGCTCCGCTCACTCTCCGGAGTTCGCGTGCGGCGCCGATCGCAGATTGGGCTGGCATATAGCAGTCATGCACAATGGGCCGTGCCTGTGGTACGTGGGGGCAATGCTTGGCAACGATCGATGATAAGGTGTCCCTAGTGGAGGAAGACAGGCGCGCTGAACGACCTAAAGCGTACATCGAGGCAATTTGCCATGAGCTCGGCGAAGTTGTTGAGGAGCGACAGTTGTTTGCCGGTGTGGTTGAGCAAGTGAACCAGCTCAGGCGCGTCTGACGGCAAATGCAACACCGCATTTCTCAGCCCGGCCCTTCAGTGATGCAGATCTGATCTGAGTATGAGTCCACCATTGCGAGATCCCCGTAACGCCGTCACAATGCCCTTCGTTCTCCCCGACGGGCCTCCCACTGCCCGCCGCACCGCGCTGCGCCGATATTGGTCGCCAAGTCACCGCCTTTGACGCCTCCAGATTATCCCTGGTCGTCCTTTTAGGTCGTAGCTAGGCATCGACCGCGCCGGAGGCGAGCAACCAGGCGAATAGCCCATCGACCGGTCTGATCGAGTTACAGCAACAAATTACGACAGAAACTTTGATTAGCGCCCGACCATGTGCCAGGCCGCGTTCTAAGTCTTAAAAATGAATTATTATCAACCACACGCCATCGACTTCCATTGATGCAAACTATTGCGACAGCCCAGGCGGTCATAAGTAATTATCTCAGTATCACTGACCAAAAACTGACGTGAGCACTCAATCCTGTCCTTCTTTTCGCTTCCCAAAGTACACATTCGGGTACTACTTAGAAAAAAAATATGCTCCATAGTGGGATGGACCCTGGCATGGAGTGAAGCGCTCACTGATCCGAGGCTCCGCGTTCATTCCAATCCCGGATGAAATCGAGGTCAAGCACTGTACCGTCACGGATCAGCACTGTGCCGCATTTGTTTGACATTCGAACTTGAAGTTTAGCCGACAGAATATCCTTTGCATTGCCCCCTCTCTCTGTCGATACTTGGACGACCCATCAAAACCAGGATGCAAGCAATCGGACCTCTATATCCCCTACACTTTAGGGGGATTACTGATCAGACCGATCATTTGATGAACGGCGTCGCGACGTTCAACTAGCCTGAGACCTGCATGTGTTTCCGCACAGGTTTCCCTTGCAACTGCAGCTGCAAATCCTCATAATATCCGCAGATCTCCGCTGCTGCATGTGCTCTTTCGTTAGGCCAAGAGTTTCTGTACAAAAGTAACCCGGATACCCCGGCCACAGGGCTCCGTGGGGGTAGGTCGTATCTAATTTTTGTCATGCAGTGTCCTTTCGTGGAATGGCCGGGTGAGTTAAGGGTCCGATGTAGCCTAAGCGCTGACTACTGGAATCACATCCCATCAGAAAATCAGAATGTATGCGACGATCTCGCCGATTATTATCATCCTAGGCTGTGTAGGCCGCCACATGTGATGTTGGGTTACCTACGATTAGTCCACCAAATGAGTCAGAAAATTTGTTCTTCTCTGGCTCCGAAGCTCATTTACCTACACAGTCTTCTTTCGAGAAGAACCATGCCCTCGGTGTGTACGCATAACCATCGGATCTCGCCACACGCCGTTAATAGGAGAAAAGCAAAGATTAGTTATAGTTTTGGCTTTGGCTAAATTTGCTTACCCTATTTGCTATTTTCAGACTCGTCACTTTCAAGTTCCAATCGTTAGATGGGCCAAAGTATACTCCTCTCAGCCACTTCTCTGATCTTATCTGCGGATCCTCTGCTTGAATCTCCACAACCGCTATGGTAACGACCCAGAGCAGGAGTTTTGACTTCAAGGACAGAAAAGCCACGTCGACACGTCTGCTTCAAGTTTGACTCTGCCGACTGTTCGGCTCGTTTCACAGTCGCGGCGTGCCGGATGACATACTACATCTTCCCGTCTATCTTGGCGAGTTTCCGGTGGAATTCCTTCAAGTTGTCAGTTATTTGTTGACAGTAATGCAGGTGATCATTTGTAGCGAAGTCGGTGGTCTGCACCGACGATCGCGAAATACGATAGTTTCACCTCCTTTCAATTCATCGAAGAAATTCTAAGCGAGCTGAGGATTAAATAGTTTACGCGTGCCGCTAGACCACAGATACGAAGAAAATGGTGTTGCCATTGATGATTGACCTAGCACATCTGAGCTCGTGGGCATGGCGGTCCAGTTCTATCTGCGGCGAGAATTTTCGGCTGAGGGTTGATATAGTAGAGGGTAATTTTTCTTTCGTTGTCGGCGTGCTCACTTGTTGTTCAGACTCAGTCTCCGAGCATGATGACTCGAGTCCCGCAGGGGAGCTTCTGGCGTGTGCTTGAAGTTAAATTCTCCCACAGCTAATTGGTGACTCTTCTTTCCCCTTTCAGGGGCATTGATCGAAGAAGTGGCGGCATGCATTTAGCTTAGACTTTCCGGGCATTTGCGCGAGCAACGAAACGCGACTAGTAGTGTTCCAACTTCCCGTGAATAAATCACTGCAATATATCAGCAATGCCGAAAAAAATAAAAATAGCGTTTGGACGACGTAATTGACCATGATGATGTTCGGGAGAATTTGCACGTACGAAGCCTTACACATATTTCTGTTGTCCGAGAATAGTAGTATGGTGGATCAAATAGAGTCGGTTGGGTATTTTCCTTGGCAGGGTTTTTCGATGCATCCGAGTTTCGCTCACAATCAGACTCGGAGACAAGCCGATGTCACACATTTTTTGACGGCACTCGAAGGTTTGTATAAGCAACCGACTCGGATCCGACAATCATAACAGGATAGATTGCTAGAACAGAGAAGAATGGGTGTCAACAACAGGCGGTCTGAACCAGAATCACTACGATACCTAGAATAAGAAGCACGAAGCTTTGGAATGGAAGAGGGGATGAGGATGGACTCGATAGCTAACTACGCTCGGTCGTATGTACTACATATGTACCAAAATCTAGAAAGAGTGCACGGATTTCGGTGCACAGACCCAACTCTAACATCTAACACTCGGGTCTAAAACTAGAATTACAAGTGTCGATCTCATCCTCACGATGCGTCACGGATGCGAAGGCGCGTGGCTACACTTTCTTGTCCAACCTGCCAGTGATAAGTGACCAAGCGAAATGACTGTGCCGCACTTGTCGGACCCTACAATGTGGCCCTTCAGCTCGATTATAGTGCAGGCGTGATGCCAATTCGTACTGACGAGTCGTTTCACGGTCTTTCCGAGCCCGTAACGCCATCGAACGGGAAAACTATCGCATGTACGAAGCGACTGCGATGGAGGTTCTTCTGGTGGACGTCCAGGTCATCGGCAAACGTCTAGACGAGGAACGCGTGCTGGAAGGCATGAAGTTGATCTGAGAGGTGCTGGCTTGGCCTATACCTGGGTGCCTTTCGGATCTCTGCGTGTTTTACCACAGCGGCGATATTTTCGTTCATTATGTTGCACAATCCGTTCACTCCCTCATCGAGTCTTTGTTCGGAATATCGAGTTGGTAAGCTCGGTAAGCATTCTAGGAACCGCAAAAGCATTCCGACGCGACGTCAAGCTTCAAGTTGTCCCCGTCTCTGAACCTGGCATGGTGCTATCTCCACAATCATCAGAGCGTATCGATAACAGCCGGTAACACGTACATATGTGCATGCAAGATATCGTCAACATGCCTTATCTAGAGAACAAGCAACACACTTTTGGACGTGTGTCGGCTGTCCTAATTAGTATAGTGAGGTCATGCAGAACTTCTACCTTATTTTGTGATAGTGTCGGACCAGAAGCACTTGATTCACCATTTAGATGCCTTACTACTAGTTTTATCGGCGCTAGCGCTGTACTATACTAATCTGACCTTACCGCCTGCAATAGAGCGGGCAATGGATTAGGGATCCGAAGTGATCGACTAATCTTTGGAATGCCAAGTACTGGTGCCACACGCCTTGATCTTTTCATCTGAGTTAGTGGGTTGTGCCAGTGGCTGTTTGAGTTCAGATCATCATCACTACAGCAATGTGGCTTTAATAATGAGTCGTCGTTAGACCACTACACTACTAAAGGTTAGTTTTAATAAGTATTAGCCGAACACAGCCATTTCGAGCTGGTAACGATAAGACCTGATAAGGGAGATCAAACCGAGCCGGCCTGATTCAGACGGCGCCAAGTTCTCTGGTATGCCGGTAAACTCGGATGAGCAATACAGACGCTGCAGCCGCAGCTGCATGTGATGGGCCCCATGTGCTGTCCTCGTCGATACGTGCACTGGGTGGCAAACAGTCGAAAAAAGTAAAACCCATCAAAGGATCACAGACCGAACATCTGGTCGACGTTTAGCCTAGCAAGCATAGGTTTATCCTATTCCATTCTGAAGACCTTTGACGAAGGAGAAACCAACACAGTGTGGTGGTGTGTCGGGGGGCGGATCGAGGCTTCACATTGCCAAGTTGCAGCAGGCACTGGATCGCGGACGGTAGCGAGGTAGTGAATGATCACTTTCAAAGGCAGACAGTGCGGACGAACAAAGAAGACCGGATGCTCCACCAATCTGCCATCCGACATTTAGCACCCTCTCGTTTCGTCAGCTTCAAGTTGTCCTTGAGATCGCAGCCCTCAGCGCGTATCATTGTCAGCAACCTCAGGCTAGCCCCGTGAGCTCACCTCTTTGTTATCGCCTTGCTTTTTTAGTCATCTCGTCTTCTGGAAGGTTTTTGTACAGATATCATTGCCGTTCGAGCCATCATTCGACAATGCAAGCGCTTAGATTTGAAAAGACTGGTTCGTTTGACGAGCTCGCCCTCCGCACTATCGCAAAGCCCTCGCTCGCTCCAGGCGAAGCCCTCGTCCGTGTAAAGGCCGCAGGGATCAATGGGGTGAGTCATCTCTTACTTTCTTGTCCCCATTTCCCTCTCCTGTTCCAACCCCTTGGGAACCCGTCTCTCATTACAAAGTGACAAACACTAACTTTCACTCCTATTCGACGTCGGTCCCGTCTCACATCTCTTGGTCTCCCATATTCATGCGACAAGTCCGACGCAGCAGCCGTTTTGGGTACTTTACCATTTGTGACACTTCCACGTACCCCTGGTCGAGATTTTTCCGGCGAGGTCGTGGAAGCGTTGGATGATGCGGGTGCGCCCGCAAGCGTGTGGATTGGTGCGCACGTATGGGGTACTGGCAGCGAGCGAGGGTTCACCTCCGACGGAACGTTTGCAGAGTAAGAGCCCCGATTCCCTTCTGATGCGAGGCGTCGTTCTTGCGCAGAGTCCAAACTCGCGTTTCTGACCTATTTGTTTTTCGTTCGACTTAGGTTTGTAAAGGTCCCATTGGCCGCGCTGAGTCGCAAGCCCAAGACACTGAGTCATTTCGAGGCTGCGAGCATGACTCTCCCGTGGCTCTGTGCATGGATCACGGTCGACACGCTCGCCAACGTCAAGAAGGGAGACAATGTCGTCATCGTCGGTACGTTGGGTTCTCTCCTCCTGCATATCTTGAAGGGATATGCAAGCGCTCTCGGTATTCACGCGTCTACAGGTGCTCGCGGGGGTATTGGTTCCGCCGCAGCACAGCTTTGCAAAGACCGAGGTGCCCGCATATTCGGCACCTATACCTCCCTCGTCAACGTGACTCCACCACCGTACCTGACACCCATCGAGCTCACGTCCAGCACGGCCATACGCGATGCGATCGCCAAAGAAGGTCTTCAAAACAAGATTGATGTCCTGCTTGATTGCGCAGGATATGAACACCCTTTCAATGACGCACTCTTCACCATGACACCAAATGGCTCTGGCCGTGTGGTCGTGATGGCCGTTCACGCAAAAGATGGCTTGTTTCCAATCAACATGCGCACCTTTTACACCAAGGCGTTGACGCTCAAGGGCATGAAGTCGAGCATACTCAACTCCACCGAAATCAAGGCGTTCCTGGATCTGCTCGCGGAGAAGATCGACAGTGGTGTACTCCAGGGACCACAAGCAGTTACCAGTGTCGACATCAAAGACACGCTTGCCGTGACCGGTGCACTGAAAGAGATATTGACGCGGTCCTCGCACGTCCGTTCAGTTATTGTCCCTTAATTGGTAAATGAACAGACCGGTTTTCTCGGAGGAACCAAAAGTCGATCGCATGCTGTTGTATAATGATACAGGGTTGGTTGTTTAAACAAGATAGCGTCTGATCACAGCAATATTGATATTTTTGTGGGATCCCCGTCTTGAAAACCGCTTCGGGCTGCAGTCAAATTTTCTCGCTGTCCTCACATGGTGAGATCGATTCATGGCGTTCTTGGTCGCGTGGGACGCCATTCACACCCAAATTCACGTTTCTGCAAGCGCACATGGGTGAGAGGGCCGTCGCGCGTTTTTATTGGCACACAAAACCCCACCTTATCAATGCAGCCCCAAAGATCGTCAAGAATCCAGCTGGCACTGCCGTAAGGAAGACACAATCCAGCTACGCTCCAAGGTTTCAGGTCACTCCAACACTCTCAGAAATAAAGGCACCCACCGATTTCACATACGCATGGATGACGCTGGGCCGCGCGGCCGAGGACACCCCAGAGTAGATCGCGGCAACACTGGCCGTGATGGGACCTGGGTCGACATTGGGGGCGTACACAGCCAGGTTGTGGCGGAGTTGACAGTCGAAGACCACGCCTGCGCTAGAAAACATATTCTAGGTTAGTACATGCTGTGGGCAAGGGAGATTGGGTGCGTTTGTGAGCATACATCGTCACACCGATAAAGCCACCGAGCATCTGCATGACCGTTGCGATAGCATTGCATACAGCCACGGTCTCCGGATCAGAATGAGCTTGGACTGGGTAAAAGGTGTGATCAGGGGTTTTGTTGCTTCTCGTTTCAATCCAGACTCACGTGCTATGAACGTGTTCTGCGAAGTCGTGCCTACGTGCGTCATTCTTCAGGGTCAACATGATGATGAACGAATTCACACGGGCGCTCACCAACCCCCATACCGCATAAAATCTGGTATATGATGAGCTTCGTTGAGGAAGTGTTCTCCGTGACGGTGAAGAGGAGTCCACCAGAGATACAACAGAACCTAGCGACCACGCGTTGGGTAGAAAGTTGAACATCTAAATCGAGAACATACACAGGGCCACCAACCAAGATACCCCAATAGTGTCCAGTTTGCGACAAGACTACAGCAGAGCTTGTCGTGGTTATCACCGAGGACAGGATAAACGGCAACATGTCAACCCCAGAACGAAGTGGGCTATGGTCATATACGGCTTGATAGAGCAGGGGGATATAACTTGGCGTGGGTCAGAAGGACACTTCAGTAAAGAGATTATGCGCGCACTAGATCAACATCATCATGTCGAACATCGTGAAGAAGACGACAATGCAAGCTCCGATTCTGTGTTGCAGTCAGTGCTACGCATGCGGATCGCATCTGGTGGCCTTACTGAGAACGCCTCGCGATAACCTTTAGGGGTAAAATACCCCCGTTGCCTTTGTGACGCTCCCATAGAAGCAGACAGGTCAGGAGTAGGATGCATACACACAAAAGCTGTGCGAATCACTGAGCACCCATCATAGAAGGAAGAAACCGAGCGTACAGTAATCACAACTAGCGAGTCCCACCCGTTGCTACTACCCCACAAAAGTGACAGGAGGAGAACCACCATGACCGCAAGACAGAGGAAGCAACCTAGTCTACAGAGTGAATTGGAAGTATGCCAGTTAAGTAATTATTACCTATCCAATCCATGTCAGCGAAGGCTTTGATCGTTGTCTTCTCCGTGGACCCTGCCAACGGTTTATGAAGTGGCAGTCTGAAAACGATAACCAAACAAGCTAACGCTCCCAACGGCAGATTGATATCTGAAAAGGTAACATGAGTCGATATCTATGAATGACCGACCTCCTCACAGAAGCACCAGCGCCCTAGGACAAATAAAATCAATTCAAAGGTATAGGTGCTCAGGTTACAAATTCTTACAAGAGAGATGCATCGTAAACGCGCCTAAAGTCCGAAATGAAGAATGTCTGATTCATATGAGGATATTGGATAACTTACCTCCCAACAATGGTCCCACGACGCTCGATAGGCTAAACAGTGCGCCGATGGCCCCAAGGATGATGGCTCGGTATCGAATTTCGGCGCTCTGTCCAAGGACGCATGAAGGTAGCATGGTCCGTATGTTAAAAGACGCACATTGGCCATGATTGTCAGGACAGAGACACAGATACCAGCAGCACCGATTCCAGCGAATACGCGTCCGAAAATGAGAAAATCGATTAATGGCGCTATAGCGCAGAAGAACGAGCCAAGCTCGAAGATGGCTATGGCAGTCAAGTAGACCCTTGAAAGCGCAAGCACGCCTACTGTGAGAAGTGCTGCTAACATCGAGGCTCGAAACGACTACCCACCATTTGGTTGGGAACACGGTCAACGCCTGGCCGTACATCGGCGTAAACGCCACTATAGTAAGGAGGTATCCGCCAGTGATCCACGTCACATCCTGTAGCGCATTGAAATCCGAAACGATCACGGGGAGTGCGGTTGCGACAATTGTTTGGTCAAGGGCAATAAGTGCGACACTCAACAACAGCGCAAAGACGATGAGGAGGAGGGGTCTGCCGGACAGCAGACGGCTCTCGTCCATGCTAGCTACTAACCGCGGGGTATCAGGAGTGAGGGACAAGATGACAGTGGCGCCTCGATTCTCTTTCTCATGTTTATGTATCATCCGAAGCGATGACATGCTTACTAGAGTCGCCTAGTGGGTAAGGGATAACCTATGTTTGCGAGCCAAGGACGGTCGGGTTACGACGATCAGAGCGGTACCCTGTCCGTGCAGACTCCATGTTGCAGTGAGTGACAGTTTGAATGGTAGACGATTCGACCATCACTGGGTTCGTACAGAGAAGTGATTCAACTCACGAATCCTAACCGTAGTACATAGTGGCGTAACGTATACTGCGGTACGGTCTCTTCTCCTGAGTCACCGCATGGCGATACTGATCGAAAGAGATGGATTCCAAGCTCATATACGATCTTGGTTTGCAAGAAAGCCTTCTGCCGATGTGACTTGGCATTCGCCAGGTAAGTATTGCAATTGGTTGCCTAGGTATTGAGAAGCCTTCTCGTAGTATGGGCAGCTTGCAGAAGTGTGGCAGAACGCAGACGCCGAGCTTCGCAGCTGCCATGACAAAGTTGGTCGCGTGGACAAGTTCGGTCGACCATACTTATGCCTACCCGAAACGACACCATCCGACCCGGATAAGCCCGGAGAACACATTGACCCATGAAGAAAATTTCAATATTTCGGAATTTGCTGTTCCAGTGGGTTGTGTTTCGTGCTTATCCAAGGCTCAAAACCAATGACAATGTTAGGGAATGGGTAACCCACTGCGGGTATGATACCCGCCGAGCACACAAGTTGTGTGTGTGTGTGTTTGTGTTTGCTCGCACTGGTGTATACCAATGCAATCCTCATCCCCAGTAGCTCCGTCGTGGCTGCATCCACCCTAGCTATCCACGTCATGAGGTAAACATGGCCCCCACCCTAATGATACGTTTTTGCACCCGGACCCTGGACCGACTGCAGTTCCCATCCCCAGTCATGCCCAGCTGCCGTGTTGCGAGCGCTCCTGTTCGTTGGAGATGTAACCATTCACCCCCAGCCATGTCATGAGCGCTCACATTTGTTCACCAATGCCATCCCTATCCCCACCCAACTCAAAAGGGCACTTGTTCACCCGCCAACGTTATCCTCCCAGCCCTTCATTCCCCCGTCGTCCTTGGGCGAGTACCCACAAATTATCTCATGATTTCATGTGAAATGTAAAAGGTGTTATGTGTAGATCACTGAATTTTGCATTGCTATACCCTTTGCATTACCCGCCAATGATAGTAACACATTTCAGGAAGTTCACCCAGCCTATCGTTTTTCTTGTGGGTTCAGGAATATTAACAGGGTATGTACCTAATTACAACAACGAGCTCCATGGATGACCAACACAGCCAGGTAAATAATAAATGCGAGCATATATAACACAAATTAATGCAAATATTAGTCCGAGCAACCTGGTGTCAAATAACATGCATCGATATCTCAAAATGCAATTCGCTTCCCTGGGAGAGCACGCGGGAGTCTATCAATGACAAAAGAACTCTTCGAGACCACGACCAAATATGGTCAAACCGTTCTCGATCGTTTCGTCCGTCCCGACAAAGGTGGCGCGGAAGTAGTTGACACGCTACCATCTATCGTTAGCCCGAATGCAACTGATGGAAGCAGGAGACGTACATCAGCAATATGGTCATCGGGTTGCGCACATCCCGAGCGGTCCACGATCGCAAAGGTAGACGCGGGCATCATCACCAAGCCACAGTCAAGAAGTTTACGGAACAGTTCGTCCATCAACTCCGCGGTGTTCGACACGGGCCCTCCAAGAAGCTTGGTATCTTCAAGTACCTTGTAGCGGGGATGACGATGGAGATTGATCTTGATCCATACAAACATGCCGGATTGTGGGGCTTCCGCCGATACGAGGCCAGAGCCGGCTACCTCGCGTTCGAATACGTCCATGAAGAGGTTTCGTCGACGTTCGTACTCGCGGCAAAGAGATGCCACCCATTTCATGAATCCGTCAGTGCCCCAGCCTTGGCTTCCCAGGAGTTCTGCGATGAAGGCCTGCCCAAGGCCGTGTGGGTGTTGCGAGGAAGAGTCTGTAAGCATGTCTAGTCTTTCTGCAAAGAACTCGCTGCTCGTAACCCAGCCTAACCGCATGCCCGGCGCAAGGATTTTGCTGAAACTGTACACAGGCACGGTGAGATCCGGGCGGTCATCGATGTGGCTGGACTAACCTATCTAGGCGCATGACACGTCCATCGTAGTCCATAGAAAGGAAAGAGCGAGGAAGGACCTCAGCCATGACACGGGTGAAACCATGCCGCTCGACCGTGGTCTCCTGGATATCAAGATCATATTGCAGGAAAAAGTATGGATCATCCTCAAGAATAATGACGTCCCAATCCCTGGCAATTTGATAAATCTGCCGCCGTCTCTCGAGGGACAGTGTACTTCCGGTCGGGTTTTGAGAGCAGCTGATTACGAACTTGTGAGTAAAAAAAAAAGACCGAGTCACCTGAAATGACGCACGGGATTGTGTAAAGAACGTGCGGGCGCTTCCCTTGTGAAGCTTCATCCCAATTAGCTAAGATTCGTTCCATATCCGATGGTATGAGACCATCCTTGTCCATTCGGATCGGTACCCAGTCGATACCAAGGGGAAGTGCTGCATTGGTCATGGCGGAGAACGTGAATTCCTCACAGAGGAAGGAGTCACCGGGGTCGCCCAATAGCCGGAAACACTTGGTAAGAGCATCGGCGTTTCCGAGGCTAAGAGAGACGGTGTGCTTTGGCGGTGCATGGATACGATCGTTGAGCTCTGCAAGAGCGTCTCGTACGTGCTTCAACCCTGCACCGGCACCGTAGGCCATGGCGGTTCTGAGGCTCAACGCGCAAGACTCATCCCTGTAGGACGAGATGATCTGTTGTTCCCCGGTACCTGCTCTCCAGGCTTGGACAGGGTCCTGCTCATGCATAGAAGGAACTACAAAGTTCATCTCGGAGACGGGGTACAGCGTGTGGTGTGGGTCACCTGTCATACGAAATGAACGTAGGTAAGAATTCATTCGTCAGTGAGTTCGGACGCCATACCATTGCCCATGTTAATCGTTCCGGGCTTGACTTGGGCAACTTTCCAGATGGACTTGATGGGGTTTGGGAGTCTAGCTCTGGCTTCCGCCGACAAATGGCGAGACAGGTCAGGCTGTCGACGCTTCGAGGCAAGGTCACCAGCTCTGTCATAGTAAGATGGCGCGACGTAAACCATAGTGAAAATCTATCTAAATAAAAGAGAGGAAGAAGGAAAATGGGGGAGTGATATTAGACCTGTCACAACGATGCACCTTCTCCTTATCAATGGTTTGGCTCGCACTTGTTGCTTACGACATGTTAGCAAGCACTGGCAGTGGAACAGACCCGAAGTTTGGCAAGCCGAGCACGGCTTCTAGAGACTCAAGGGCTGATCAGGGCTGTACTTCCCGACAGCCGAGCAGTATGCGGTGTGTTGCCTTGTGTTGTCTACAGGGATCTCCAAATGGGGACAAGAGCGGAAGCCAAGACATTGCCAGAACGCCGGGTCGCTAAATCTGCGTAACGAGATCTCGCCCGTGCAGTGATCCGAGTCCGATGGCTGTTTAGCCACCCTTACATAAATACTCGCGGGGAGCCCCGGTATGGAAATCGAACCAGCTCACCTGCCACATCAACTACCCCCAATCGTGCTTGCTGCCGATGCGACCACGAGCAACTCGCTTCGGTCTGCTGTTCCCGCATGCAGATCATCGTGATGAACGCGTACGATACTAGCAGGAAGACCGCTGTGGACGGGGCCAATTCCAAACGTCACACGAACACGCGTGCTTCGCTGCCAAGAGATTGTCCGAGGTGCAGGAAGCCAGAGTAATGAACCTAATTGCAGAAATGTAGTGGCTGAGCGCATTTGGCGAACATGTCCGCATGAACGTTTTCCCGCGTGCCCCACCGACGAGGATTCTCCCCCCAACGTTGATTTTGATGTTGCTTCAGAAAAGTGGCTGGTCGCAAAAGCCACTCCCATCAATCAAATCACTCCAATGGACAGCTCACCGACAGATTTGGCCATGGCACACGTGCCCATTATCGACAATGTGGGGTACACTTAGAATATATACCCAGGCCGTAAATACTGCGAGGAAAAATGTCCAAGAAAAAACGATAGTGTCCCAGAAAAAGTGGCCAGCACTGCTGCGCCTTCACTGTGTACCTGCCAGCCAGGGGGTAACTCGCGCTATTCAATCACATTAAGCGGCCTCCAGTCCAGCCGCACACAACCCACATCCAATGCACTCCAAACAAGCTGACAATACATAGTAAGCGACATCCGTGCAACTGGAATGGAAATAACTTACCAAGCCCACCACAGCATGCACACAGGTAACACGGGCAGCAGAGCGGGTTCTCGAATGAACCTACATTTGGAAAATCATGCAACGATTCAGTACGACTCACATCCTGACATGATGGTACCTTGCCTTTGCAGCACCAATAACTAAGCATGATACCCGCGATAAGCACAAGAAACAACCCGACGAAAACGATAATGAGATATACTATGAACCCTTTAGTTACCACCACCACAATGGCCGAGCACCTGGAGATAAACTCACATTTATTCTCAGTGAAGCTCGACTGTCCGCTGGAAGTGGACTGCCTCTTGCCCAATGGGCTGCCGCTCACATCAGCTCCTAGGTTGACCAAGCCAAACAGGTCGATATCGGATACACATGAGATGACCAGTGTAGCTCCGACTGCGAGAAGTAAGAGTGCGATCGGAAGCAACAACCTCCGTAGCCTTGTCTGATGGCAAGCGTGGTGACGAGCAGGGTTAGAGTCCGTGGCGCAGGAACACTGCCCCTTGGAACCCAAATGAATCTGGCATTGATTAGCAGACTTCTCGTCATTGCACAACTCAACGCTGTACGCGTTCATTGAGTTTGGGAGGGGTTGTGTTGAGACTGGAGCCATGGTATCCGTGGTTACGCTGATCAGACGGTAGTGGTCTGAAGTCAAAATGCAGTTGCGGCGACGCCCGGGTGGCGCGTCTCCGAGCACCGGTCACCGCCACGCGGCCAAGCTTGAGTGGTTACCATTAACCCTGTACACTAATCACTATCATTACACCTAACAAACGCGGATATCGAAGTAACTGCAGGTCGCAAATACCACAGCTCCGAGTCCGGCAATCGCCAACTTTCTGAGTCACTCCTGCTCCACAATCGCACCCGCAGCATTTATATTGATCGCGTCATGTCCTCCTGTGTTAACTCTGGCAAGTTCGTCTAGAGTGAGTGAAGAAGGGGTTTGGCGAACGTCGGACTGGGGTGCGTACCAATGCCGCCCGCCGCTAGCTAACCTTGTAAATGAGTATTTTTGGAGCTCGTGCTGATCGGCGTGCAACGTGAGTACATAAAACTTTTGAAGAGATAGTGGCGTCTGACGATCACGTACGTGACGCACGGCACCCTTTGCTTTTGTCCATGCCAAATTGCCAATAGCCCCTGATCCGTCGTAGCTCCGAGCCTCGATTTCATTCAATGGCACATGCAGTGGACCGTAACATGCTGATGGGTGATCGGGCTGTGCAGCGAAGGTTAGACGCACATTATGAAGTTAAGACGGGTGGGAACGGACTCATCAGGGCGCTGTAAGCCTTGATCACAATGGCGTGCTTCGCTGCGTATTCCAAGATCCGGGGAGTCGACGGCGGTACACATTGGGGTGTAAGAGGGTTTAACAGCAAAAGGTTAGCATGGTTCGCGTTCAAATGGGTTGTATCTTTGTGATACGGACTTGGTTCATGGTCGGTTTCATTTTAGCAGAGGCGAACAGTATCTCAAGATCCTTTTCGTCAAAGTTGCTGACACCAAAAGAAAAGATGTCCCGGGAGTACCGCAAAGGTGCACCTTGCCAGACCAGCTTCCTTGATCTTTTCCATCTTGGCCCAAGCTGTGGGCACATCGGGGACGGCGAGACGTGGCGCATGAATCAGATACAAGTCAACATACTCTACCCCAAGCTACAGACGTGGGGTTACGAAGCACTCCCCCCAGGAGCTCACGTTGGAAACACTGTTGCGAATCGACGCGTCAATGTCCAAGCCCGTTTATACCAGAGTACTTGGTGGTGATGAAGACGTTCTCACGAGAAAAAAAAAACCCAGTCCTCTGCTTCATTTCGGTAGGCCTGCGCGGTGTTTGGTCATAGATGAGCACTATCTCCCCCGAGGGTCCAAACCTCACCGATGTGGGTGAATCCATTGTCCAATGCTTGTATCACCCGATCCGTGGAAACTTGACCATTGCCTAATTTCCATGTCCCAAATGCAATGCTGGGGATAGAATACCTGCGTAATCGAGTTCGAGTGACAATCGGCGGCATATCATGGAGTCTGGAGAATAATAATAAATCTACTTGTCAGAGTTCAGGCGGAGATATCTTAAGACATGTCAGCGTGCAGTATACCGATGAGCAACAAGATGGTGCGTGAACGAAGGAAGGAGAGGGCTGGTCGAGTACTCGTCGAAGACACACGGTTCCCTTTCTCACACTCATTCTTAGAAGGATATCAATGGACATTGTTCGGTACATGTGAGGGTGTGAGAAACGACGAGGAACTGTACCTGACTTGCTGCGACTGATGGCACGCGAAAAGGTCCTAGGCTACTGCGGAACATTTACTCAAGAAACATGCGGTGCGTCGAGGTTATCAATAGTCACTGGCTACTAGTACCGTCATCTGGTGCCGCGGCTGCCCCTACCGTACCAGGGGCGGGAAACCATCCCCACGTCGCCAAGTTAACTCGGAAATCGCCCGTTCGACCGTCAGTGACTTCGATACCCTCTGCCTCGAGCGCTTCGCGTTGGCGTTGTGCGCCAGTTGTCCCTGGGCCACGTGAAGAGATCGTTCCGGCTGCTGAGATCACTCTATGCCATGGTACCGGCGGTGTCACGTCCGGAGAAAGGAATTTCAAAGCTGTCAGTGCATGGTCAACTTCTGAAGGAGAGATCGTATGGAAGCGAACCCTGGCCGACATGTCGCGAATGTCTAGGCATGCCAATCAACTTGGCAATGTTGCCTGTGTTTGCATCGGCGGAAAGTTTTGGCATGGATCATGGTCTCCACATACTATAGCTCGTCACTTTTCGTGGAGGAATTCTGCACAGACAAAGGTGAGGCTCTTCATGAAATCTGGCGGGCAGTTCTAGGAAAGCCTACTGTCGCACGACATGGTATACCTGTGTAGTCAACCAGTTCACTTCACGTCGATGTGGTGAACCAGGGAGTACTCACTGCGGCGTGGAACTCTGCACTATCCATCACTTCTTTACTAGCACTGGCGAGATTCACCGGGGATTTCTCGGCTGATGTCGGAGCCAAAATCATGATTTATCTCACGCCGGAGTTACAGGCCTTGCGGCTTGCCAGACCATCTCCAACGCCTTGGTCAGTAAAATCAGGTTTCTGCCATCTCTCTTTTGACACCATGATAACTGCCTCTTCGAAGCGAGCTGTTTTACTATGCCTAATTATTTCCAGGTCACTATGACCACTTTTGACGACTGCTATCCAGATTCTCTTCTTTTTGACATTGGAGGTCTCAACATGAGGTCAGCATCTGTCAAGAAGGAGTATTCGCCTGCATCCGCTCCGTCGGCCCTGTCGGTCGTCAAGAGGAATGCATTGCAATGCAGCGCAACATGTGAATCCGACGGTTCGACCACCACCGCCTATACTACCACGCAAGACCCGAATAAGAAACGTTGTTTCGTATGACGAGAGAAGGCGCACACGAAGCCGAATACCCATGCGCTTCGTGATCCAGGTACCGTAGCCGCAAAGCCCCCGGCCAAACCTGGTTTCCTCAAGGATCCCCATCGCAATCATCAATCATGTCCCGAGGTCGTCGTTCATTCAAAGCGCATCCTGTAGCACGAGGCTTCCACCATGCAGCTTTTCTTGGCAAAGCTGTTAAGGGTTTACTTGGGGGATGTCCGTTTCCCCACGTTCGTCGGAATTTCCGATACAATGGACGGACGCTATCGGGAGGAGGGCTTGGCCAAGGTGCTTCCGCTGCAGATCTGCACGCCAGCCTGGCATGACCATGACATCAGATGATACCATATTCATATTTCGGCCAAGAGATCATATACCCACCTGATGCACATCATCGAATGCATCACGAACCGCGTGGCGTTACGTGTGCGCTCTTCCAGTACTAGTGACGCTCGCAACTCGTTCGTGAATTGCTTCCATCGCGATGAGTTCGCTCACCGGGACGGACGGCCCCTTTGGGATAGTTCCTTGCCACCAGGAAACGGCGTAATCTGTCAGGTTACCTTCCATTCTCGAGGCTTATCGCTGATCTCAATGCAGTGGCATGGTGAGATGCTTGATAGGCGTTGCGATCTTGTGGTCAGCTGTTATCACATGGACAACCATCAGCGTCGATACACGCTATCTTGGGGAAGACGAAACCTACAGAACCACATTTGTAACACTACCGTACCATTCTTTGTTCTTGGGACTCGTCAGGTAAACCTGCTCACGATAAGCCAATGTATTCAGGCAGTTCTTCAAGAACCTCAAGTCATGCAGAATGGTAATTGTGATGACTTGGATGTTTTGACGCGCGTTGGAAGCAATAGGGGGTGAACGTTTGAACTCTGGCCGCTGGTTATGCTATATTCCTAGCCCCAGGGTTGATGATAAGGATTGTGCCATTTCAGTCAAAAACTTTTATGTCAATAGACAAGACAGACTATTGGTATTGAGACAAAAGATATATCCATGATGATCCGGTGTCTTCAGGGTAAAGGCAAAACAGCAGGTCTCCTCATAGCCATGCAAACATCAAGATACCCGGGTTCAGATTCAGGCGTGATAATTCCCCGCCGCATGCAGAAATCAACCAACGCCATCGCAGAGCTTGGCTTGAACTGTCCTTGTAACAAGCGCTGCATGACCTCCTCAACGCTCATCAAGTGGAAAGCAGCGACCTCCCCATCCTCTGGGTTCGTGCACGGCATGATGGGGCCATTGTTCGGGAGGCGGAGCTCGTAGAGGTAGTAAATCCCGGGTAGAATCCATTTCGAGGGTGACCGGTTCATGAAGTTGAGCATTCCTGTAGAACGCGCATGTCTCTTGACGAAATCAGACGGAAGAGAGGCCTCTTCTGTGCATTCGCGGATGATAGTCTCATCGGGGTTCTCCCCGAGGCCCATCCCCCCTCCGACGGTGCAGTCGTACCGGCCAGGCCATCTATGCAAAGCACGTCAGATCACAAAGAGGATACGGTTGGATCGACCCACGTGCTCTTTGTTAGTGACCGGCGAGGGATCCAGAGCATTGCTTTATTCGTTATAGGACAATCATAGAAGGCTGGATTTATAATATGGTTCAGATAAGAACGATGGCAAATGGCAAACAAACAAGTTTACCAGTGAGGAGGCAACCAAAGTTGACAAATCCAAACAGAGGGAGTGCAGCACGCTCGATCCCAAATGCGAGACTCGAGGTAGAATCGGGACGTTCCTGTCGAGGCATATACACGGGATATGTCTCATTGCTCCAACCTAATGAATTGAATTGAATTCATCGGAACGAGGCAGAAACAGACACCCATGCCTTTCAAAATATCCGGGAAGAGGCCCTCGGATTTCCACCTTTCCAAGACTACACGCATTGCGTGCGTCCTGGTCTCAAAGTCAGCCACTTGATCCGCGAAACAAATCGCCCAAGGCGAATCGTCCGGACCGTGAAGCACGTTCCAGATCGATTTTTTCCCACTTTCTTGGTGGTTTTTAAGGATCTCCTCCACGACTTTGGGCCTCAAAAAACCGATGGGGCGAGAGAGGGAAGTTGAGCGCAGAAACATTGGAAGCAGCTGTTCTTCCTCCTCGGGCGCGATCGAGCCGGCATTACACGATGCACGATGGGTTACAACAGGGTCGTCGAAAGGGCCGGAAGGGAGATCAAGGTTGATCGCAGAATGTACTAGTGGTAGTACGCTAAGATGATGGCGAGTAGCAGTCACGGTGTTCATGGGTCGAAAGCAAGATGCGGCGGTCCCAACGAATTGCGTACCAAGCAGCCAGAAGTTCGCTCTGCCATAATGGAGCAGAGACGGCTCACACGCACGTGTCCAAGTGCCAACATGATTTTTGAGGTGGAAGTACATGTTTCAGCAGGAGGCTGGACTCGTCGGAACGCTTCTCGGTCCGGACCGACCCGAAAATACATTTCGCAAATCGTATGTGAGAAACAGGCACCACACTTTGTACATATACAACATTTTTCACGATCGTACAACTACAGCAGAATGCTCCGGATTTTGAATCAATCCAACAATAGAGACTCAGTCTACCAATCGACATCCTCCGGGGCGACCTCTCGCTTCCAGTCGAAGACCCCCCCGCGCGTCTCAAACATCTTTTCATCAAAGCCTGAGTCCTGAAGCGCATTCTGTACCCCCACTTCCAGCAACGGTCTTCCGGGTTTCTTCCCCCCGTCCTGACAATTCAAAAATCTCACCCAGCGGTCAGTTTCCATGGATATTCATCGTGGAAACCACCTACCTCATCTGTTCGTCCAAGTTCAGGTAAGAATCTTTCATGGCTTCGTTGTCCTCCGGGACCAGGCACTTCTGAGCGGCATGGCGGGCGAGGAAGGCTTGGAACTGCTCTGTAGTGATGACGAGCTTGCGGGCATCACGAAGCGAGCCTGTATCCGCCCCTGTATTTTCCGAGTCCAATAAAAGAACTTGGAAAACCTAACCAATCAGATAAACCACAACAGTCAGTGCCTTGATCTGGATTATCAGGGGGACGCCAGGGGTGGCGTACCTTCCAGCGGAAAGGTGCAAGTTCCTGGATTTGTTCATTCATGTCTTCCTCCCAGTTGTTTCTGGGAAGGGAATCAGCATGCAGTGCCGTCGCCCGCCATAGACATACGCACATAGTGACAACGGTGTTGATCTTGACTTTGATGCCTCTTTCTTTAGCCCACTGAGCGACCTTGAATACATTGTCAATGTGGGTCGTGGCGGTCCCATTTTCCGCGCGACCTTGTTTGATGTTTGTCTCTGTGTCAAACGAATCGCAGGAAATAGCCATGACGTCGAGATATTTGCCGTATGTATCCAGCCATTTCTCGGTCACCTTCGAGCCGTTGTTCACAACGGAACACGACTCGATGTGAAGCTCTTCTTTACAAAATTTGAAGACCTCCCCAATATATTTCGGCTGGAGAAAGGGTTCACCGCCGCTGATGTTGAGTTTTCTCATGCCCGCATCGACGAGCATGCGAAGTCCGCGTTTGGCGTCCTCAAGAGGCAGAATGAATTCATTTGTGTTAGTATGAAAGCAAAAGTGGCATTCGTAGTTGCAACGCCTGTTCGGAAACCAGTTGACGGAAACTGGTACCTTTGCAGGTGCTGTGTTAAAGAAAGGAATAGAAACGTCGAGCCAGGAGAATTTCATGTTGAGATACGGTGATGGTTGTCCCCGAGTCTTGATCTTGGTGCTGGAGCAGGAAAAGGGGGTGGGAGAAAGAGACACACTGAGTCCCAGACCTTATAGCTATGGATTCTGGGGTGACCCCCAAAAAGGGGTCACTAGTCGTAGGAGATCTGCGCCACTGCCCCGCAAAGTTACCCGAGTAAAGAGGAAGGGAAGCCTTCTCGATTTGGCAGGGGACTTGCGTGCTATGGCGAGCTCGCTCAGTGCGGAAGAGTTCTTGAACCCCATTTATTCCAGCTGCGCTGCCGATTAGTACAGTTTTAATTTCCCAGTTAGACATCATACACGCTACCAGTTACAGTGAAATACAAGCACAGGGACTCTGAATCCCTCCAGGGCCTACGTACAGTAGATTCTCTTCGTACCACGCGTGCTCGCGCTCGAGCGCATCCTTGATCATGGAGCCAGGTGTGATGAAGCAGGGAACGATGTTATTCGGTTGCGTTGGATGTCAGGCACCGTTCCAACGAGGCTGTGGACTATATAAGCAGGGTTCTAGTTCGTTTGAGGCCGGATAGGGCGTTATGGAGCGGCGAAGTTCGCATTCAGCATGATGCGTATGACGTTTCCTGTGAAGACCTTTGCTAAACAACGTCAACTTGCCTCAAAAGAACTGTCATGAGATCAATGAGATTTGTGTGGTCTCCATGGCGGATCTCATTCCGTTATCCGCCTAGCGATATCAAGGACCATCTCTTCACAATATCTTTAATTGATCGTCCTTTCTTCAGATTATCAGATTATGGTCCACTATTTAAATTTATGTAAATAAGTACAAAAATCATGTAGAATAATTGGCTCGTCAGCACGCGCGAGCGGTGAATGCACGATGGTGGTGGTGAGCCAAGCGGAGGTGTATATAAGCACATGGTGGGTGTGTGATGAGCACGCGGTGGTGGTCTGCGCTGTGAGCAATGTTGAGCGAGTAGTGGCGGTGGCGCATGTACACATTGGGCCGGTAAACAAGCGCTCGGTATAGTGGTGGCTGTGGTGAGTGAGAGTTCGGTCGGGCCAACATTGAGACTTGCGCAAAATTTTCACTTATCGCACGGACATCGTTGACCGTCCCTACATTGTACGACAATACCAGCTCGATATGGGCCTGATGAGATCGCGGGCCAACGAGCAAGTTTACCGACGTGCGCCGAGCATTCAGCGACGTAGGCAGCAGGCAGTGTGTTGAAGAAAGAAATTGGCATTTCAAGCCAGCGGAAGACCGTGCACATCGAGATGCAGCAAGGTACGCCCCCGAGTCTCGGGTTTCATGTTAGTCTGTAGGCAATATGTGAGCAGGAGAATGCCCCTTTGCGGCGCAGAACTGATCTGAATCGAGTGCCTTGGATCTGTCTCGAAGGGTTTGACATTATCCAGGTACTTGTGCAGCCCAAGGCATGAGTGACCGAAGCTAGACGTTGTAGGCGATAGAGAGCTTTCGTCTGCTTAAAACCGAGTGTTTCTGATCGGCATACTTGACAATGATGATTGTCTGAAACATTACATCTCTATCTCAGCCTTGTCATCATGCGTTCGATCCCGGTCGGACAACGCAGACACCGTACCGTGACACTCAGATAAAGAACCCGCGAGCGTGTCGTGTCGTGCGTCAGCAGGAAATCAGTGGGCACGACACGCTTGATACTGACCATGGTCGGACTGGTGTACTTAATCCTTTCGCACCTGCCAACATTGCCGAGCAGCGAAATTGTCGAGCTTGGAGGGTTCCAAAGCTACACTCTGGTGAGGGTAGAAGGTCGTGCTACACACATTCTTCATGTTAAGTGCGCTCTTTGCGCCGAACAACTTTGGACATAAGTCAGTCTATTCTTGTAGAGTCACGGGTGTCCCTGATATCTCATAGAACTGCACATCATTGTCGAATGACGTTGGAAGCACCGATTTCGATCCGCGGGGTTAAGTCACCACAGAGAGATAAAATCATTACAGCACGCACTATACTGGTCAATTGCTGTACTTGACGGGCGGCAAACTGACTTGGCGTGTTCTCGTAGAAATAATGTGGTTCTTTATCACCGCATCGTCGTCGTCAGTGGAGTAAGAAGGACAGGGCGATGCATCAGAAGAACTGATTGTTTCGTTGCAGCGGTGTGCGAAAGTAATGGCACTCGCGAGAGTTTTGCGTTTGGTAGGTTACAAACTCGTGGTAAGTAGACAAGAAAAACAAACCGAATGATGTGAACCTTTTGGTTGGCCTTCTAGATGGTAGTTGATTATGTGAGTTCGTTAGTGAGGTCCCCGTCAGAAGAGTCGTCTACAGACCCTGTTTGCTTTTGATCATTGAGAAGGATGAACGCCAGAATACCTGACATAAAGCAAGCTGAGCGACAATGATCATTCGTTCCTGTTAGCTCAATTGGCAGACATTGAGCTCTCCGAAGGTAATATGACCACTGAGTCCGCATGGACCCCAGGGTTGACTTCGAGCTTCTGCGCGTTCAACAGGGTAAATATATGTGTATTCAAGCTTGCATACCTTTTCGTACAGTTGGTCTGGGGTATCTGGACTTTTTGGATGTTTCCTGCTGGTTTGGGGCACAAGCGTATGCTGTCCGACTGGGAACTGTGCTGGTGCTCGCGCAGTGCGCACGGCCCAATTTTTAATATTGGCTGCACATTGCCCATACTGTTCTTCGCAGCCAGAAGGTGCTTGCTGCCACTGGCAGTCATCATGCACAGAAGGTCCCTACATGTACCAGTCGAGTGCTTGTCGCAGAGTCCCTGATTCCCTTTTTCGTCGGACTAAACGCAAAAATATGGGTGCCATGACTTTCGCACACCGTTGTAAATGCGAACTGACTCGGGAGCAGTCCATCTGCGTAACAATACGCCATAAAAGTATCATACGATGGGTGCACTTTTCGGGGTTCAAGTGGGTCAACGACTCGGAACAATTGGATTGATTCGCGACTCAGAATCGTGAGGTGGAGTGATTTTATGATGGGCTGCCAGTGGAGCGGGAAAAGGAACTTTAAGTTCAACACGGGCAATCGCGGGTTTAAGTTGGTCTCGGGTAGTTCCCTTCGAGCCTGAGTCCGGGGAAACGGCGCAGGAACGGGACGCCCAGGTCCCTCGGCAGCCGTGTGTCACCAACTTCGCAGCACTTGACGCCGTTCCAGCTGTAGCACCGAAATTGATCAGGTTACAGCAAAGATCGGTGGGATCGTATTAGTATCAAACCACATATGAGGCAGCTAGTGGTCTGATGACATGATCACTGAGGTGCTGGTCATGCGCGGTCCTTAAGTTCACGGCTAAGTTCGCTCGTGTTGTTTTACTCGGAAGCGCCACGTCACTGATGGTCAGCGGAAACCTTGCTTGCACAGCATTATCTATTCGTGCATGTAGATGGGAACCTGCCGCGGCCGACGGCGGAAAACTGAAACGAGCGGACGACCAGAACTAGAGCATGGGCGACTACAACGTACGGGCACAAGAGGGACTTGTTATCTCTACGGGGAGTGGCGGAGATAGTATCGTAATAGTGATGTGACTGGTAAGCCAGTGAGATCGTGCGTAGTGAAGGTAACAAATGGCACTGGCGGCGCCAGGTTAGAAACACATTAGAGGAAACGGAAAGGATACAAAGAGAGTAAAATGGAAAGCAGTAAAAGCAAATACGAGCATAATAAGAGACTAAAAGGCGCGAACGTGAACGCGTTGTTTGGTCGTGTTATCGATGTCAAACAGGGGCTAGTACACTTTCAGGAGGCTTGCAGGTACACTCGACATGTTGTCCGCAGGTCCACGCACGTATCGTGGGCAGGGCTGCACATTGTGGTGAGTTGGTCTTGCCGAGCCAAAACAATCCATGAATCAGTTCGTCAAAGCGGCGTGGTACTTTCAGCTCTTAACAATGGATTCGACATGTGGACCACGCGGCATTGTGATATTTGGTGTGGACCGAGTGTGGACGTTTAGGCCGTCAGCCACGCACCTGTGGGTATTTAAGCCCAACCAGTACTGGACTCCCCCTCGTCATGTTTCTTGCCTTCTTCCTTTCCTCTCTTACCTGGCCGCCGCTCATGGCGAGCACATTCTCTCACTCACTCTCTCTCTCTCTTATGTTATTACCTGGATGCCCCACCCCGATATCGATGCTCGGCGCTCGACCTCCAGGCGAGTCGGCACGCGAGATGCCCGAATCGACGCGACCGCAGCGAATGCGTGTCCTCACCGAGCCCGATCACGCTCAAATCCTCCAGGCGAGATGGCACGCGAGATGCCTGAAAGTACCGATCAACGCGACCGCAGCGAGCTCTGATTGTTCGTGTCCTCGCCACTCCCGCCCTTTGTGACCGTCACGGGACCCCTTGCCATGTAGTCGACTTTCGTTACTCGCCAAGCCCGATCACGCTCGAATCTACTGGGCGAGATGGCACGCGAGATGCCCCGAAGGTACCAATCATTACGACCGTAGCGAGCGCCGATTGCCCGTGTCTTCGCCACCTGCCGTTTGCGGCGATTACTCGACTCCACGTCCGATGTCGATTTTCGTTCCTTGCCGAGCCCAGGTGGACGAGTCACCAGCGAACGAGTAGACTAGCCGCGAGCGCTACCCCCCGACGGCCGACTTATTATTATTGTTCATTTCGGTGACTACCTCAATGAGGGTGATGAAGACGCCGACGACAATCGTTGTGTGACTTCAAGCGTTCGACATACGATGTGCACGACGCCTGCCATCACCAGCAACCACGCTCCACGACGACAAAAACCATCGATATCGACAAACCCAAGCCACTTGCTCACCGACTTAACAGGGAACTCGGCACTGTCCTCTCGTGTCGCGAGCTGCGCTACACCCTGTGTGTCAGGATTAGACGGATCATGACACACAGGTGTCAGATAAGAAGGACGATGGTTCGTTTCGCACCCTACTTCAGATCCACTGTTAACGCCCCGCCACAGAGAGGTTCCCGTCACAAGTGGCTCCGAACGAGAGGCACAGTCTAATAAATAAAGAAGACAAGAGGGGGATGGGCGAGTTCGGAGAGCCAACTGGATCGCAGTGAAAGCGAGAACGGTGGGTCCTTCTGTCCTTTCCTGTTGATCTTCGTTGATCCTCTGTCGTAGGCGACCAGACTTTGACGCCAAGGAAGGGGGGTTGCTCCCTCCAAAGACCATCTATGTCGGGAATAAGGTGCGTCCAGCAGTAGGGCATTCCTTTGATTTCAATGGCATCACCTGCTGTTGGACCCACCTTGTTTTTGACGTTGGGTGCTAGCGGGTTTCTTCACTTACGTCGGCTTCATCTACGAAATGAACGGTTGTGGAGCACGACGTGTCATCATGTAAATCGAGGGATGAATCTACCAACAACAGTGACACTACTCCTTTCCATTCGGTTTGGTGAAACTTCAGGTCTTCGGATCGATCCAGAGATTGCAGTTCAGGCTCTAACATCCGGGTCCACTCAAATATCCCGCCACGATCCAGGAAAGTCTTTTCATTGAACCCTGAATCAAGAAGCGCCGTCTTAACGCCGACCTCCAGAATCGATGATCTACATACCCGTTTTCTTGCCGCTGTCACGACAAGCCAAAAAGAATGAAAGCCACAATCGTCATCATGGCGTTCTTGTGCGTACCGGGTCCTTTCGTCGACGAACAAGTACGAATGCTCCATTGCATCATTGTCCTCCTGGACGGGAGACGTTTGCTACACGTGCTTATCAAGAAAGGCTTGACATCGTTCTTTTGTGATCGTCGGGTGGCACGCGTCGCGAAGAATCTGGCCCCGTGTTCTCCGAATCAAGGAGTAAAACTTGAAACACCTGTTGGTGGGGTTCAGGTCAACCATCTCTCGCTCACTTTCGACCTGACAGAACACGACGCGGTGTAAGGCTCCTCTTTCAACAGTACTTGAACACTTCCCCGATGCTAACCGAGAGTTTATTCATCCCAACATCAGCGAGGAGACGAAATTGCAGGTGAATCCAGGCTTTGGGGCGGGTTTCGCGACGGGCAGCGATGGGAATGTGAAGGAGATGTTGAGCCACTGGAATCTCATGATTTTTTTATACGCTGGGCGGTTTGTGGCGAGAGGACGCGATGTCGGGCCCTTAAATACCGTGGATAACGATCAAGAAAATTTATTGCATTGATTCGTTTCGGAGATCAATCCACCGTCCAGGGATGCACGCGAGGAGGCTCACCGTTGGAAGGTAGAGAGAGTGCTGTATGAATTACAGAACACCACGACACTCATTTCAAGACATTCGATGGAAATTTATGACGCACACCATTATAAAGGTGGCAGCATTCAGAGCCACATGTCTCGCGGAACATGTGTTTCTTGACAGAAGTATGCGGTCTGTCTGTCATGTCAACTAGGCGATAAGCCTATTTCTAGTCCTGCCGAAAGTCGAGTTGAGTAGACCGACACTGCTGGACGGAATCATCGCGATCACTGCGGCGGTATTAGTAGTATAATACAAATTGGGTTTGATTGAATCAGGATGGGCATCAGTGGTAAGGACAAGGGGCTCATTGCCTCCAAGCTTGTAGGATCTGGTGCATTTCGTAGAGGTGGCAAGAGTTAGTAGTGGCAGTTTCAAAACATTCCGAGGGAAAAGGGGCCGTCTCTGCTAAATCAGGTCGTGGCGGTGGCGCATCATCGACAGCACTGCCTTTGAGAACATCGCTCATCACCATCAGCAACGCCAGCCAACAACGGCAGATTGATAAGATTCATAGACTATACCACAGGGTTTGAGCAGATTTATCAAGCTCTGACTCTCGCAGGCACTGGCAGGTGAACCAATATAGAATGGGATGTGAGTGGGGAACAACTCACAGCAGGTCTGCTTGTATACGCATCGCATAGTCTGTGCCGCCGATCTGTCATCTCGTCACGCGCAGCCGCATCGCAACCTGCGCCGGTTGGAGTACTGAAGCGTATTAGCCAGGTATCTGCCCTACTAGTACCGTATCGCAGCGTATCACTCAGTCATTTGACAGCTGCTAGACCGGTCCGAGTACTATTTCCCGAACCGGGCTTGTGCACAGCGACATCTCCATTGATGACAATTATAAATTTGGGACACCCTCGTCAGTCATCTGCAGAGTTTCATCCTGCACCACCCCGTGCGCTAGACTCTCGCTGAAATGGACACCACTCAATTTAACGCTTCCGTGAGTCTACATTTCTTCCATGCCTGCCTTTGCTAACTTGCTTGCCAGGTTTGCAATGTCGTTCAGATGATCCCCCCGCATAAAATTACGAGCTGTGCGCATGTCGCCAAGCTGCTCGGGGAGCCAACCAAAGCTAGGCGGGTTAGTGAAGGTAGGCTTCGTACCGTGTAATCGGAAAGACATCGGGTGCCAATGTGTTCTTGTAGTCGTCAAGTTCCTCGGTCAGACGTCCTCCCCCTTGCCATGGCACCGTGTGCTCCCGTCCTGTGGGATCATCGCCAGCCGCGGTGATCTTGGCCGTGTACAAAGAAGCGCACTCGAGGTCGAAGGATTACCTGTGTTCACTGGCTCATATGGTGAACTGCGCGTAGAGTTTGATCAATCCGGCTGGTTCCCCGAACACGTGTTCGTTGTCCCGGAGATGGACTCGGATGATGAGTGGGGTGCATGATCGAGCTCTGAATCTCATCGATCTCACTCTGCTTTCCTCTCCGTCCCTGAATCCCGGGTTACCCCTAACAAGACCGGAATACGGCCGTCTCTCTTTCTATGCACTCTATTCTCGATTTCTGCTCTGCGGTTCCCCTTCCCTACATTTGGTCCTTTGAAGGAGTTCGACTTGTCCTGACGCGCGATCGCGCTCGTTTTGTTCACGACTTTGTATATCACTCTCGTGTAGCATCCCTGGCTTTCACTACTTGGTATTCAGACACTGTATTCTGTCTTTTTTTACGTTCATGATGAATTTCAGCCTTGCTTGCTTGAGACTGTAAATGGATCGCTGAGTTTCAAAGGTGTATGTTGCTTTGACCTTCGGGTAGACGAACAACAACATATGCTGCTCGCTGTCTGACCCTCCACGAATCCACGACCATGTCAGAATCCCTCTACGCGTCGTGCGCGCAGGTCCTTGCCCTATGTCAGGGCATAAAAGATGACCTGCCAGCTCTCCTCGACCCCGTTTCCGGATTTGCGCCCAGACTTCGACAACTATGTCGCGATCAGTGAGTCCACCTTGCCCATACCACTATACACACCATCCTGGACCGCGGTTCAACCAGACTCGAAGAATTAGAGAGCGCCGCCACCTCTGACGTGTCTCGGGTCGAATTAGAAGCTCTACGGATGGAAGCCAACACCTGGGGTCTACTACAAGCACTCATGCCGTGCGTGGACCCGTCTTTTCCTTTCGTCCGGTCACAAACTCCCGTGCAGCGCCCGAAAAACAGAGCCAGAGCACCATCTCAACCCACGCACCATCCTCACGCAGAACCCATTCACGCCAACGTTGACCCTCGCCCAAGCGATCATGCACGCGTCGCCTTTGCTCACAGAGCTCGTCATCGTGCGCGAATGGCTCCACGAGACTGCATCATCACCACAACATCCCGAAGCCACCACCGGGTACTGGAAGTTCACAAAGCACAACGTGATGCAGGCGTTACGCACTGGACAGGGCACGAGAGATGGACTCGTGACAGAGCTTGATCCAGATGCGGTGAATAGAGGGGATGGCAAGTCGTTGGCTGCGGACGACGCGGTGAGTGAACAGCGCGCGTCTGGTCTGGGGACTGGGAACTGAGTTTGTCCCTTGGCAAGGCCTTTGAAAAAACGTTGACTCAGTCGTTGTATTCGTTCGTGCGCGCTGGGAGATTGGATGAAGCGGTGCAGTTGTGTCGAAAAGCCCACCAACCGTGGCGCGCCGCGAGCATCCGTGGGTCATTGCTGTTCCAGTGGCGAGCAATCGGTAGGTCACAAGAAGCTCGATTGGCGCGCTTGTACTCATTATCTACGAAGCAAACGAACAATGCGATGAGGGTTTCGAGGACGAAGATGATGCAGAGGGCTGGCAAGGCAACAGACGCCGGCGACTGTGGAAGTCGACTTGTGTAAAAGCTGCTCTGAACGTAAAGAGGTACCCTCTTCGTTCCTATTCGACTTGTCTTACATCTGTGTAGCCCAACTTGCACGATCCCGAGCGCGTATTGTATGCGTCACTCGCGCCAACCCCTCAAACATTCACCGTCCTCAAGTCAGCATGTCGGACCTGGGAAGATCATCTATGGGCTCAACTTTGTATACTGTGCGAAGAGAAACAAACCGCGGAAATGATCAAGTTAGGAGGAGGCTACTGGGAGGGTGGATTGGAGACACTCAAAGATTTGCCTATTCCAGTGGAAGATGCAGACGAAAAAGAAGAAGAAGAGTGGGAAAAGGAAGCAACTGCGGCGCTGGAGACACTTGGAGGCGTTAATGTCGACGATGGGTGAGATATTGATTTCCTCCCTCCTGATTCTTGTGTTCAGCAACGATCTGGCAGTCCCCCAGCCGACAATGCTTTTCATGTCTCTCAATTGGCAATCATCCTCGACCGGACACACCCGTTGTTGGAGACATTCGCAGCTGGCCTGAGGGACGGCATTTACGATTCTGAATCATCAGAGTACGTGTTCTTCTCTCTTCTATCGAGAAAGATTATGCATTTGTGTGTTAGATACCCCATAATGACGCGATTCTTTGCCCACTTGTGTCTCTTCCTGCAAATGATTGACATTCCCGTACCACCATTGGCCACTCAAGTAATTTTGGAGGCATATCTTCAAGTCCTCGAGGTCAGCATCAATCACAAATCGATCTTCAACCTCTTATTCACTGTCTGTGGATCCAGGGTGCTGGTCAACGAGACCTGATCGCTATGTATGCTGGTGCATTGGGCGATAATGCTGTGGAGCGTTATGCCATGTTCCTCACTTCCCTCGATCTTTCCGCCGATATCAAGGAGCGAAAACTAGCATTGACACGTGCACGCGAACACGGCCTTGACGTAGATCGTGTTGCCATTGTCACCGCCGAGCGGACGATTGAAAGGGCTTTTGATGTTTGTGATGTTGTTTGGTTTCTTGAATTGTGCTAAGCTTGAAATTCTCCAGCTTCTACCTCAGCTGAAGGGCTCACTTCCATCGATCATCGCACTCCAAAATCCACCGTCGGAGGTGGAGACGTTGCTGCTCCGCTCCATAGAGTGGACAACCTTTATGGAAGCTACTTATGACACTGCCCTCGAACAAGCTACAGTGATATTGCGATATTTCCTTGGTATGTCTAGCGTTCTGACCTCGATCTGTCGCTCATCTGTATCAAGGTTGTGGACGTGTCGCTTTGGCGCGCGGTCTATTGGACATGTTACCGCGTGAACTTGCCTCCATCGACGAACCCGAAGAACGTGCAACGGAGTATCTCCACTACAGACAATTTTTCAACGTGTGGGGTCATCTCGACCGAGTGGTAGAATGTCAGGCGTTGGAAGCATCTTTGATGAACAAGGATACTCGGATAGCATGGTTGAAGGACTACAAGGTAAATCAACGCCTTGACCCTTCAGTTTGGCTGATGTTGTTTTCATCAGGGTCTTATTGACCAAGCATACGAGTCCATTGTGAAGTTGCTCACTTCTGATTGGATGCTACCAGACCAAAGCAACCCTGCTGGTTTGTGCTGTCTATCATCCGCCATCATTGCTTCTCATAGCGCGGTGCAGATCGCCGACATCGTGAAATGTTACGCATCCGACAAATTTACATACCTGAACTGATTCTGCGATTGCACGTCATGTTGTACTCTTCGAGGGAGCATATACCAGGGTTCGTCCACGTCTTTCCAGCGTCGTCTGTCAAACTGACGCACGTGATAGGAACCTTAAGGTCGCGCTCGAGCTCGTCAACATTGTCGCAGATTCGCGGTACAAGCTCTACGATGACTTTTTGCACCCGGATGGACGCAGGCTTGCGGAGTACTTGGGCGCGGTGAGGCAGGCTGTGTTGGCGGGGCTGGAGAGCGGTGGTTCGGATCCGTTCAAGGTTGTCTCTTCCTGACGTGTGTTGCTTCACGGATTTGACTAGAGACCCACGGAATGGTTATGAGACCGAATCTATAATGCAATGACCATTCCGAGACAAGACAAGGGAGACAGATGGCTTGGTTACCAGCGCTCAAGCGCTCATCGGCGGTACTACATACATACTAACAAAGCAATTTCAGAAATAGTGTTGTCAGGGGAGGCTGACGTGTGACAGGGCGATGTCGGAATGCACAGTTGGTTGCCAAGTGGAGAAGGCACTACAACCAAGTAGTACTTAACGGGACCAACAACTCTAGATCTCCCACGCGAACCTCTACCATGGATTTCCTAGACAAAGTCATCGACTACACCGGACGGCTCCCCGAAGGCATCGAACGCACCCGCAATCAGATAATCGGTATGTCCAATGTTCTTGTGCTATGCCACCCTTCTCTAATCACATCTACACCTTGTTATACACCAGGTTTTTTGAATCCCGATCGTGAGTCGAGGCCCCGATAATCGTTTGCTCTGCGAGGGTTGGGTTCGATCTGATTACAATCTGGTGCTGCATGGCATGTGTGCAGGTCGCCACGATGACCCAGACGAGAAGCTCAACGACGAAATTCGGGCCAAAATCAATGCCAGTCATCGATTTGAAAGCTTTGCGGGTCAGAGGCACGAGAACGCGATCAAGTGGTACGTGAATCCTGGCTTGTGTGTGTGTTGCAGCGGTGGGGCTAAACTAGTGCGACTTTTCCCATCGGCAAGGCATATTGATGGCCACGACTATATGTGGGCTGTGTCGGAGATACTGGACAGCGCCAAGGACGCGATCTTCATCCTGGTAGGTGTTCCTCTCGCCACCAGTCATTCCCTCGCTGAAGGACATGGCAGGATTGGTGGCTCACTCCAGAGTTGTACCTTCGGTATGAGTTACGCTTGGTTTTCGCAGTGCGACCGTGCGATGCTTATCTCCGCTCACCAGCCGACCCCCAGCTCAGAATGAAGAATGGCGCCTCGACAGGCTGTTGCAGCGCAAGGCTCAACAAGGCGTCAGGATTTATGTCGTCGTTTACAAAGAGGTGACCCAGACGATGTCCATGAATTCGAAGCATACCAAGGTAGGATGCGAGGGTTGTATGTGTTCTACAAATATATGACCGAGTTGACAGGCTGCGTTGGAAGCGCTCCACCCAAACATTGCGTGTATGCGTCATCCCGATCATATCGGTAGCAAAGGCATGTCATGTGACACCCGTGTTCCGCTCGTGACTTTTACCAATTGTCGTTCCTAGATACCGTCGAGTTATGGTCCCATCATGAAAAGGTTCGAGGGTTATCGTGGTTATTAGAAGGTACTCTGACACCTGGTTTGCGCGCAGGTCATCGTGGTCGACAATCACCTCGCTTGTATTGGGGGATTAGATCTGTGTTTTGGACGTTGGGATAACCACAATCACCCATTGGCTGACGTTCACCCGACTGACTTTTTTCGTACTCTCTTCCCCGGACAAGACTACAACAACGCTCGTTGCCTAGATTTCCAGGACGTCGGAAACTACATTAGTAATGCGATCTCCATTCTGGAAACTCCAAGGATGCCCTGGCATGATGTAAGTTGCTTCTTGGATGTAAGGGTTCACTGGCTGGAGACCACGTTGCAGGTCCATATGACGATATGTGGTTCCGTGGTGCTCGATATCTGCCAGCATTTCGTGGAGCGCTGGAATGAAATTAAGCGTCGCAAGGTACGCCTTGAGTTGAATTCCTGCCACCTAGGCTCAGTCGCCTCTTCTTAGTATCGGGATGATGCGTACGTAGTGACAACTGTCGTCGTATCATCTCATTCACCCCTGTTGCAGGAGGTTCGATTGGCTTGCGCTTCCCCACAATCTCCAAGTCGCACCCGCTGAGGCTGTTGCTGGTACGTGTTATCCCCCACCAATCTCCCCACTGAAACGCTCGTTTACGTCCTTGGAGAACATCCTCACCGCGAACAGTGGTACCGGATAGGCAGAAGGTTTAGGCAACGCTTCCACCTTGATTTCGGTGACGACGTTGAACCCCCATACCCACCACCACATGGGACATGCTGTGTCCAAGCCGTTCGCAGCGTGTCGGACTGGAGTCACGGTGTCCTTACGGAACATAGCATTCAGAACGCTTGTACGTTTGTTTGCCTTATTACTTCCGCATCTTGTGTGAGCATGACCTGTCCTTACGGGACCTGTTATCACTGCCAGACATTCAATTAATTCGCGAAGCCAACCACTTCATCTATATCGGTAAGTTCTGGTGCCGTACCCTGCGTACCTGTCACCATCGATATTGACTATGGGCGCAATGCATGCCTCGTGGTAATCATGGGCGTTGATCACTGTCAACAGAGAATCAATTCTTGTGCGTAGGCTTCGCCCTGTCCACATGGCACCAGGTCTGCTGAGCTGATATGATATGTCCAGTATATCGAATACCCGGGATGAAGGGCCGGTGAAGAACCAGATTGCAAAGGCCTTGCTAGAGCGTATCATTGCGGCCGCGCGGGACGGGAAGAAGTTCAAGGTCAGCGCGTCAAACCAAGGGGGTTATTAGCGCTCGTTAACTCGGGGATAACCGCTCTGCGCTCTAGGTAGTCGTCGTCATTCCCGAGGTCCCAGGATTTGCGGGAGACATCAAGAAAGAGACCGCAATAAAGACGATCATGGCGGCACAGTATCGTACCATGAACAGGGGTGGTCATAGTATCTACGAGGAGATCCGCAAGGCGGGTTATGAGCCGTGGGTGTCGGGCGTTATTTTCGCGCGTTTCTATTACCTCATGATCACCGCCAGGATGGACTACATCCGATTCTTCCACTTGCGCTCGTATGATCGCATTAATGCCCCGCAGTGTGAGTTTGGTCTGGTTGTTCTGCAGCCGGGATTCTTGACGCAAGGATTTCCATATACGACAGCGACCCTGATTGCGCAAATGGAAGCGTCTTCAGGTGTGACGTTCCATGAAGCGCAGATCGCGCTCGCGCGTCAATGGGTGGGGAGGAACTTTTACGGGAAAGACATCCCTCGCGAGGTCTATATCAAAGTCCCCCAGGAAGCGCAAGTTGGGATCACCGCCACAGAAGAGACGCCCGTGAAGAAAGACAAGGTGCCTCTTCCCGCGTCCATCGACGCTGCGAGGGAGGTCATTGCTCGTTTTGAGTCTGGTGCGCAAAATCTGCGGTCAGACGAGATGGGGGCGGATTCGGTGTCCCATCATGCATTGCAAGGCAGGCGGTCATTGTTGAATGAGCCGTGGATGGGGTCGGAAGAGGAGGAGCTGAACTGGTGTGTGAATCCTTGTTTGGTGAGCCATGGAGGCTGAAGGGTTGAGATAGTTATGTCTCGGAGCTACTTTATATCCACAGCAAAGTCATGATTGTGGACGACAGACGTGTCATTGTAAGTGCCAGTTTCATGTCGTGTGTATGGTTGGGACTAAGAAACGACCCAGATGGGATCTGCCAACCTCAACGATCGCAGTCAAAAGGCAAGTGCCTGAATGTGAACCCTCTGACAAGGGTCTTGGGCTGATCAATTGCGTAGGGTGATGGTGACTCTGAGATTGCGCTGGTGGTGGAAGACGATGATATGATTCAAACGACAATGGACGGGCGTCCCTACATGGCAGCACGGTTTGCTGCTACTTTGAGACGGAAGTTGTTCAGGGGTAAGACAGCCGTTCTGATACCAGGCAACGCACGAACCTGATTGACGATTGCAGAACACCTGGGTCTTATCGAGCCCCAGCACTCGACTCGCCGGGCGGACTCGTTCATGCAGCCAGCACCGGTACCCAACGAGGATGAGACATATTTGGCCGAGGATGCTGCTGTTGCGGACCCCCTTGCGGATGAAACACTTGATTTGCTGTATAATACAGCACGCAGGAACAGGGAGATATTCACCGAGTTGTTCCGGCCTGTGCCGACAAATCTTGTCCGATCGTGGTCGGCCTATGAGGTGCGTAATGGTGGCGAGCCATGGGGGGCGTCAAGTGACTCACGGTCGGGTAGAATTATGTGCCAAAGGTGAAGACGGGACATGTTGTGCCCGGCATTCCTTTGCAGCGGGTCAAGGAACGTCTCGATCAGGTCAAGGGTTCTCTAGTCGAGTGTCCATTGGTGAGTGGCCCGTGGTCTCGGGGTCTGATCAGAGCTGACGGAGGGTTGTACAGGACTTTTTGATCGATGACAAGGAGTTCGTGGAGGGTATCGATTGGATTGGGCTGAACCCTACATTGCCGGTGTACATTTAAGAGAGTATGTAAAGAAGCTGTATCTATCGGATGTTTTGTGTAAACCTGGGCGTGGAGTTGTTCGTAAGGAGGAGGGCGGAGATTGTCCCGTTTTGAATATTGTTGCAGTGATTGCTGGTAATTAGCTTGTCATACCCCCAACTTTAGTCATTTCCGGCCTGCCCCTTCTGCTCTTCCTCTGTGCTTCTCACCACCATCATCCCCACGTCGTTCAACTCGTCATCGTCCCCGACGATGAGCTCGATGAACGACTACACTCGCGCTCTCAACGACCCGTTTCTTTCACACCTCGTTGCTCTTCTTTCTACTTACGAGCTATGTCCCATGTCTACCCCCACGCCCCGATACGACGGACCCGGCGACTGGCAGACGGACTCCATCCTCCGCTCCCTCTCTGCCGTCGCCCGCAGAATGTACACCGCAGAGGATACTCTCGCATCCATAAAGGCCTCCGAGTCCTGGCAAGCACTCGGACCAGAGACTAAGAAAAGGCGCAGCGTAGGCGACACTCCAATACCCTCCTCCTCCTCTTCTCAGAAGAACCATATTCCCTCTTTGTCCTCGCAGCCCACCACGATAACTACCATGCACGCAAACGCCGCGCGCAACGGCTTCTTCTCAAACAGGTCCGACACACCCACCAATAACGTCGATGGTTCGGCGGATGTCGAAATGTTGGCAGAGGACGCAACGGTGGGCGTCGCTAATGTTGATCACGCTCCGTCTCGTAGACCGATCAGCTCTCGCGTCCAGAATATGTCGTTATCCCTCGATGGCATTCCCAATAACTTCGACCCCTCTAAGCTGCCACGTACGTTCTCAAACTCGTCCGTCTCGGCGCCCTCAACCACCCATCTCGAGTGCATGTCCTGCCCTACCTGTGGCAAGACGATCACGGATACAATGACGATGAGTCGCATCAATAGTAGTTTCAACGGATCTCAGTCGGGATCACCGCTCGTCGTCCCTCCCGGTCCTCTCGCTGCTGCTGCCTTTGAGAGCGGGATGAGTGCCGTCGAGGAGCTTCGTTTGCTCAAGGCGCAAGTTCAGGATGTCGCACGTGTTTGCAATGCTGTCGCACGCGGTGACTTGTCACAGAAGATCACCGTTCCTGTCCAGGGTGTCGTCATGGTCCAGCTCAAGGACGTCATCAACACCATGGTATTTCCTGAATGTAAAAACACGATGTGTAATCCATGCTTATTTACGCAATTAGGTGGACAAATTGGGTCAATTTGCCAAGGAAGTCACTCGTGTCAGTCAGGAAGTCGGTACAGAAGGGTAAGTCCTAATCAAATGTTCCTATTTCGTTCCGCCTTTGAAAATCCCCCTTTTAGCAAATTGGGTGGCCAGGCTCTCGTCCTGGACGTCGAAGGCACATGGCGTGAATTGACGGGTGTTGTCAACAAGTTGGCCGCCAATTTGACGAATCAAGTCCGGAGTATCGCCAAGGTCACGAAAGCCGTCGCATTGGGTGATTTGTCGAAGCAGATCGATGTTGATGCTCGCGGAGAAATCTTGGACTTGAAGAACACTGTCAACGGAATGGTTATTCGTCTCCGGGCATTAGCCGCCGAGGTCACTCGTGTCACACTCGAAGTCGGTTCTCAAGGAAAGTTGGGTGGCAAAGCTCATGTCCCTGATGTCGAAGGTGTTTGGTTTGAATTGGTTCGGAATGTAAGTCATCACCGGGGCGCTATGAGACTGTTTGATGTTTATCTTGTCGCAGGTGAATCGGATGTGTTCGAGTTTGACGGATCAAGTGCGGTCTATCGCCAAGGTCACGACTGCTGTCGCCAAGGGTGACTTGACTCAGAAGATTGAAATCCAAGTCGAAGGTGAAATGTCGACATTGAAGGGTACTGTCAATTCTATGGTGGACCAGTTGAGCGCGTTCGCATCTGAAGTTACCCGTGTCGCCCTGGAAGTCGGAACTCAGGGTATCTTGGGCGGTCAGGCTCGCGTCGAGGGTGTACAAGGAACTTGGGCAGATTTGACGCGCAATGTAAACGTGAGGTCTTCTCAAGTTGTGGTCATTGGACTCGCCTGACCACACTTTTGCAGAAAATGGCTAGCAATTTGACCGATCAAGTGCGGTCCATCTCGGAGGTTACAAAGGCTGTGGCGTTGGGTGATTTGAGCAAGGTCGTCAATGTCGATGTACAGGGAGAGATGCTTGATTTGAAGATGACTGTCAACTCTATGGTTGCACAATTGTCGACGCTCGCCAATGAGGTCACTCGCGTGTCCTTGGAAGTGGGAACGGAGGGTATCCTGGGAGGTCAGGCCTACGTCCCTGACGTTCAGGGAATGTGGAAGGTTCGTTGGATTTGTTTGCTACCGAGCCTGGGTTGACGTGCTCCTTGATAGGTGTTGACGGACAATGTCAACTTGATGGCCATGAATTTGACCAACCAAGTGCGTTCTATCGCTGAAGTCACCAAGGCTGTCGCAGCCGGTGACTTGACGAGGAAGATCGAGGTCGATGTACGCGGCGAGATCAAGGAGTTGAAGGAAACTGTGAACGGCATGACTGAGAGTTTGAGCTTATTCGCCGATGAAGTCACTCGTGTTGCAAGAGAAGTCGGAACGGAGGGACGATTGGGTGGACAAGCCCGCGTGACCAATGTTGGTGGTACCTGGAAGGTGAGTTTGAGTTTGCGTTGGATGGAAAGAACGATACTGAAAGAGGATAATTGTAGGATCTCACAGATAACGTCAACGTCATGGCTGCCAACGTGAGTGGTACAGTTCCCAACTCGATCTGCACTCAAAGAGGGTGTCTCAGTTGACCTTGCAAGTCCGAACCATCGCCGTCGCCACAGTAAGTTTACCCGTGTTTTCACATTTCAGAGGTCAAGCTGATTTCTCTGTTAGACCGCTGTCGCTCGTGGCGACTTGACGCAACAAATTACTGGTGTCTCGGTCTCCGGAGAGATGTTGAGCTTGGTAAACACTATTAACGACATGATTGCCCAATTGGCCATCTTCGCCAAGGAAGTCAAGAAGGTCGCCTTCGAGGTTGGTACGGAAGGTAAACTAGGTGTCCAAGCCGAAGTGGGCAACGTCCAGGGTATCTGGCAAGAAATCACGTGCGCTGACTCACTCTCATGAACCACTTCATAAACACTAATCGATTGTTTGCTTGTGATGCAGAATGTCTGTCAACACCATGGCTGGAAACTTGACCACGCAAGTTCGTGGATTCGCCCAGATTTCGGCGGCAGCTATGGACGGCGATTTCACTCGGTTCATCACGGTCGAGGCGAGCGGAGAAATGGATTCATTGAAGACGCAGATCAATCAGATGGTGTTCAATTTGCGTGACTCCATCCAGAAGAACACTGCTGCAAGAGAGGCCGCCGAGTTGGCAAATAGGTCCAAGTCCGAGTTCTTGGCGAACATGTCCCATGAAATCAGGTATGAAGCGTGTTGCTGGTCGTCAACTCCCGCGGGTTACTGATATGGACAAAGAACACCCATGAACGGTATTATCGGCATGACCGAGCTGACTCTAGACTCTGATCTGAACAGATCGCAGAGGGAGAGCTTGTTATTAGTCCACTCGTTGGCCCGCTCACTATTATTGATCATCGATGACATATTGGATATTTCCAAGAGTGGGTCCTTCACGTTCGATAACTGTTTTCAAACTCAACATATTGGCGCAGTTGAGGCTGGTCGTATGACTATGGAAGCGGTGTCCTATTCCCTCCGCCAGACGGTCTTTGGAATTCTGAAGACTTTGGTCGTCCGCGCATCGCAAAACAATCTGGACCTCACCTACGATGTAGACCCCGACATTCCAGACCAGTTGATCGGTGATTCTCTTCGGTTACGCCAGGTCATCACGAACCTCGTTGGCAATGCCATCAAGTTTACACCATCAAAAGTAACACGCAAAGGGCACGTCGCCCTCAGCACGCGACTTCTAGCGTTGGACGACCAAAGTGTTACCCTGGAATTCTGTGTCACGGATACGGGTATTGGTATTGCCAAAGACAAACTCAATCTCATCTTCGATACCTTCTGTCAGGCAGATGGATCCACGACACGCGTATGTATCTGTGCCCTTTCCTCGCATCCGATGCAACGAATTTAATCACCGTTACTCGTCTCACAGGAATACGGTGGAACGGGTCTAGGTCTCTCAATTTCGAAACGCCTCGTTAACCTCATGCAAGGGAACATGTGGGTCGAGAGTGAGGTTGCAAAAGGCAGCAAGTTCTTCTTTACGATCACCTCCCAAATTAGTCTCAGCCCGATGGAGCACACATTGCAAAAGATGCAGCCGTTCCAGAGACGTGCGATCATGTTTGTCGATACGCTAGGTGATACCACCGGCGTCGTCCAAAGAATTCAAGAACTCGGTCTCAAGGCATATATCATCCACGACGTCTCCGAAATTGCGGACAAGGAACGTTGCCCCCACTTCGATACCATTGTCGTCGATTCTCTCACGATGGTATGCTGTGCCAACTTCTATCATTTTCCATGCCATTTTGACCTCGTGTTGCACAGACGGAGAGTATAAGAGAATATGAGCACCTGCGGTACATCCCAATTGTCTTGTTGGCACCTTCTATGCCCAGACTGAACCGTGAGTGTAGCCACTACCCGAACTATTTTTCACTCTCTCAACCAGTACGGTCTTTTCAGTCAAGTGGTGCTTAGACAACAGTATTAGCTCTCAAGTGACGACCCCTGTAACGGCACAAGATCTTGCATCCGCCTTAATTTCAGCCCTGGAGTCGAACACCGTATCTCCGGTTTCTGCCCCAAATGACATCGTCTTTGACATTCTCCTCGCTGAGGACAACATGGTCAACCAAAAATTAGCCGTGAAAATCCTGGAAAAGTATGGCCATTCAGTGGAGATTGCCGAGAACGGCAGTTTGGCTGTAGATGCGTTCAAGACGAGAGTTCAGCTGGTCAAACCGTTCGATATCATTCTTGTGAGTCTGCTTCTGATGGTTAACGATCTGTGGGTGTTTACCCCTATGCACTAGATGGACGTGTCGATGCCATTTATGGGAGGAATGGAAGCCACGGAGCTCATTCGAGCCTTTGAAATGCACAGGGGTCTCTTGCGGACGCCGATCATTGCACTTACTGCACACGCTAGTGCGTCCATTTTGCATTCTTGTCGATTCTAAACTAAGGCATCCTTTAAGTGATTGGTGATCGTGAACGATGCTTGCAGGCAGGCATGGACGATCATATCACGAGTGCGTACCTTTGTTTATCATCCGCTGTGATCTTACCTACTGTCTTTGCCCGCACGCAGAGCCACTACGACGTGGTGACCTATTGAACTCGATTAACAAGCTCGCTGGCGAGCGCGCTCAACTTTCCAAACAACTTCATCTGTTGCAGCGACCGCCCGCACTCATGGCCCCGTAGGAAGCTCATCTGGTGGAATACCCCAAGGTCTCGTCTCTTATGAAGAAGGTCCTAGTCTCTTACTTCAATCTTACACCACGATATCCTACCTACCATCGTCTTGTTTGTTACTGTAGCACCTCTCTCTCGAACTTACGCCCTCGCAGCTGTATTAGTTCTCGACTGACGTCTCGTGGTCGTTCATTCATGTGTTGACCATCTCGCTCTGCCCGTGCGTCGAGTGGTACTTGATAATCCTCGCGCTTTCGTTTGCTCGCTTTCTATTTTGTGCCCCTTGTCTATGTGTAGTTTGTACATCACGAACCAGGACTGTTAAATACATGTCAACTCATGCGGCATCGGTGAACTGGAAATGGTTTCAAATTGGTAGCATACCAGTTTGAAACCATTGGCCAAGAAATCGACCCTCAATTTCCTTTTTGGCCAGTCGTTCTCCAATCACAGCTCGCCATTGGCCTCGGTTGTGCTGGTAGAGCCAGTCAAGCGATAACGTTATAAACCGTCCTCCTGATGTACTTGACAAAAGTTAAGTCGACTTTTATTTGGTTTGGCACACGCCGACGGACCGGGATCGGGCCCGGCGGGGATCATTGACACTCGCGGTTACGGTACCGACGGAGGGATCAGGGACACCATTGAAGTCGTCATCGTCATCGTTTGGCAAAATGTATAAGCATCAATTTACCGAGTTTTCGCATGACTTCATGGGAAAGCCAAGTCGAGCGTCGATACTAGCATCAGGAACGCGTCTCTTCGAGACGGCCAAACCACCCACGCACTGCCTTTTTATATGGGTGGGATGTGTACTCACACGCGTATGTAGATGACATCGAATCGCTAATTGGATTTCTTTTGCAATGTTTGATTCAAAAAAAACATCGATCAGATGTGCCATTCGACTATATAAACAAAAACACGCAAGGTATAGGTACGGCGAAGACGCGAACGAGCCAGGCAGCGCCCTGCCATAGTTATTATGGATGCAGCACAGCGCATGTCGCGTTCCCCTACCCATCCTCACAGGGTGAGCAGGGAAGACGCTGATTCTCGAATTCCAGAGATCCGAGGAATATCGCGTCAATTTTTTTTTTCAAAGGGACATGAACGTGCCAGCGAGGGCAGCGAGGATGCACACCGCCATGCTGCCGGTTTTGAGCCCGACAGCGCCGTTGACTGTGGTGCCGAGTGGGTTTGTGCCACCGCCAGAAGAGGTGCCGGTCGTGGTAGCTGGAGCGGTACCACCTGTCGTTCCCCCAGTAGTACCACCAGTTGTTCCACCAGTAGTGCCACCGGTCGTACCACCAGAGCTAGAACCACCGCTGAGCTAACGTCGCGACGAAGATCCGTAAGCGCCTCGAACGGTGTGGAACGAAAAGCGACGACTACTCACAGATAAGTCGCCATCGCAGGCTTCGTTCCAGCTGCTGATGGCTCCTTCCGCCTCACTTTCGACGCTAGGCTCGGCGCTGACGAGACAGTTCATACATTTCTCCAACTGGCTGCCGATCGTGGTGGCACACAGGCAACTGAGACTAGCGCCACAGTCCTGGAGCAGAAAGTATACGATGTTGAAGTCATGAGGATGCCCAGGCGAGGCAAAGAATGGACTTACAGTCATGGTGTTCACCACTTGGCAGGGGGACTGGCATGCGGAGGGAAGAGAGCTGGGGTCAAAGCTCTGACGAACGGCGATCCCATTCGAGGTGGAACCCGCAGAGGTGACTGAGGGCACTACATGTCAAGATAGAAGCTAAAACATGAATGAAATGCACCACATACAGTGGGAAAGGACAGGAATAACGGAAAGGAGTGGAGTGATTTGGACCATTGTGAGGCAAAAATAGATAAAGAGCAAAGGAAATTGTTGAAGGAAAAGAGCAAGAGCAACGTCTCCCTTAAATACAAGACAGAGTTACTTTGTCATAGAATCAAATTAAAACCACACCTCAGTCGTGACATACAATTACGGCGTGTGCGAGTAATTTTCCGCGATGTGACCCTGAACGTTGAAGACGGTCCGCGATAGCAAAGCCATGGAGACCCACACGGTGAGATGGGTCTTTGATCCATCCATCCGTGTTGAATGAGATGAGTCTGAACGTCCCTTAGACTAGGTTTTCCAGAGACCCCTGAATAATGAGAGATGAGTGATTCCAGACAAGGTAGACCGACAGGACAAGCCTTCCGGCTCAGATTCTCAAAGACACTGGCACGTGAAGCCCTCGCTACCAATTCGGATATGATCATTGGTTCAAGTTGGCTTTGCCACTGGCAGGGTGAGATCCGTCGTCAACAATTCTCCCAACATCTGACCTTTTTGTTCCACTTGCCTGAGTCAGTGTTCGCTTGGCAAAATAAGACTCATGCAACTTGAAGATATACTCACAACAACTTGAAGATATACTCACAACCACGTCCCGGAGCCGCGTCTTCCAAGACTCTTGGTGGAGCAACATTTGTCGAAACGTGAACTTGACGACGTAACAGTCATTTGAGTTCAGATTTTACTGTGGGCAGCGGCTCAAATCGATCGGTTCCATTCTGTTCCCAACGCCGACTGGCTGTAAGCACGCTGGCTTACCTAGGTCCCGTAACTAGTACATATACCGCCGTGATACTGAATGGGTAACCATTCAGTATTCTACCTTTTGGTGTAATGGCTACGCGCAGCGGTCAGGTCGCTTACACTCGCCTCATGTTCGTGAGGAGAACGCACGACGGCGACCGACGACCAAACTTGTTGCTTACCTATCTCTCCCTTCCTATCTTGGCTTAGCGCCGTCCCCTCGCGTGGCACGGTCATGTTTAGTCTCCCGTAGTGCGCCGCCCCTTAGGTGGGAAGACAGTCGTTCCTACTCAGTTCCAAGGGTCTTCTTTCATTAGTACGATTTTACCGGTGCTCGACATTTCGTTTCAAAGATCGGAATATGCCGCATGCCGAACGAGCGGTATGGAGAGGTGTTTTCCAGCGTCGCCCGCAGCGGATCTCCTACACTACCATATCGAAGGTCCGTCTGTATCCATCGCTTTCACTCGTTGAACTCATCACAGCCGTCGATCTCTCAGACTACATCTCCGCGATGAAGACGAACAACACTGGGACGCCACCGTCACATATGATCACAACAAACCAACAACCTCCCTCGCGACGACATTCCAAAGGGTTGTAATGGACACGGTCACAGAGGTCATGGTTGTCCGTGGACGCCGTGGTGCGCTACCATGAAAAATACTAGTGGTGCCAGCTTATGCTCGAGTCCACCCTGAGTGGCCAGCTGCTCGCTCGTGACGGTGAATAAGAACTGGGATCCGACGCCAACCCATTGCTATCCCGAATGTCGAGTCGGGCGCCAGAATCACGTCATACTTGGTCCTAGTGGTCGCAGATAAGATGAGATGAGATGTACAAAGCAGGTGCCGTTGGATGAACATGACTCGGTGTCTAGAGAGCTGGAGTTAGTGAATTAACCAGACATCGCATCGAGCGTTCTGCAGGCTACCTTTGAATCTGATAACCCCGTAGGCTGTAGCATAGATATGTCGACCTCAACACCAAGCCGGCAAGTTCAGAACGCTAACAATTCAACATTGGCAATATCGTACAACAACAACGTAAACAACCTCGGGAACCCCTTCTCCGTCAAACAGTCACATGCTTTCAAATTCCAACGTCGATATCGAGAATCCTCATTCGGATTTGTGAATTTTGTCCCATCACCGCTTGCGAACTTGAAGAGGCGCATCGTAGAACGCCTTGATGCTGTTGCAGTGGCATGAGCCAATGACATCCATGCGAGCGAATCCGAAATTCAAAACTCACTTCAGTCCATCGCCTTTCAAGGGACCAAAGACAATGAGAAATGCACTGCGGGAAAACAATTTGAGGGTCGCTCACCATTGATACAGGTATTGGTATACTCGATCTGATCATACACATGAGACCGTGCAGGAACACACCAAAGACGGACTTACATCACACAATGTGACAGTTACACAACCATCACGAGCACCGTTGACGCCGTTGTCACCTTTACCAGTGATAAAGGTGACTGAGTGGTCGTTGGCGAGGATGTTGATCCTATATGATGTGCCAGTCAGGAAGAAATAAAACCACCGAACAGTATTTAGGATTATTAACTTGATCTCCACCATCTGGGGTTTAAGTTGTTCGTTGGGCTGTCCAAATAGCACTCCGTTTTGAGTGAAAATGACGTTTGGGGGATAATGCATGCTGGGAATCTGCTGGATTGTTGCGCCTTCAGAAACCAACTGAATAGTGGCCCAGTCTAAGCTCATGGTCAGACACGACAAAGCTAATGCGTAGACAAACCAACAAACCTGAATCGATCGCTAAGGTAGCAATTGCGTGGTTGGGCATGATGTGGAATGCTTGGTGTAGTGAGATCGCAAGAGGATTTCGCTGGGGAAGTCGGAGTACAGGACTGGGGTGGCTATTTAAGCAGAGGAGAGCGCACTCTGCCACATCGGGAACTGAGAACGCCGAGGGTCCTCGTGCTCTGTGGGATGCGAAATGCGAAATGCCAAGTGAAATGAATTCTGTTTCCACCCGTTTCTCTTGAGATTTCTGATGCTAGCGACTGTCCTTTCCTCACTGGTACTCGACCTGGACGTCATCCCGGAATGGATGCGAGCCTTGGATAAATGCTCCACTCCATCCCAAGGTGCATTCCGGTATTGAGCATCTTGCACTGGTACCCGATTGCGTTAGGCGGCAAGTGTACTTTGAGAAGCAAAGAGAAGGACAGGATTGAATTCTCACCTCAATCCTTGGTCAGCGATAGGATATGACCAACTGGGCTGCGCCATAATTCAGTTTACCAGCACTGCAATTGGAAGTCTACACGGGAGCGCAGAGACGGACAGAACGACTGCCTAGGCTGTCGTGATATTCAATTTACCAGAGCCCCAATTGGAAGTCGACACCGCAGCGAAGAGACGGACAGGTTCAACGACCGTCGACCGTCCCATGGGCTGCGCCATAATTCAGTTTACCAGTACCGCAATTGGAAGTCGACACGGAAACGCAGAGACGGACAGAACGAACGACCGCCTGGGCTGTCGTATTGATATTCAGTTTACCAGTACCGCAATTGGAAGTCAACGCGGGAGCGAAGAAAAGGACAAAGGGTGCGAGTTGAAACGTTGAAACTTGATCGGGACATAGTAATGGGGCTAACAAAGACCGACAGAGCAACCATATTACTAGCTGGGTGACTTACCTGCGACGATGCGGAGATGACCTGCTTCTCTATCGTCCCTGGGTACCGATGTTTGCACGTTTCCCGCGTCGTTATTCGCAGTCAGGAGGTGCTCGAGGCTGCCACTGTCATTGTGTGCAGGAGTGTGCTGGTCGTCACAGAGTCCCCGACTCAACACATGCCAGTGGCAGGCGCTCGAAGGATCCACGATTTCCTTTTTTGTCACAAAACGCAAAAATCTTGCGATTGCGATTGCTTTCGCAAACTGCTGTAATTACCCCGCAGTTCTTGGAGGCGGCCCTGTGTTCCCACAGTTTGTCCTCAGCAGGGTACCCACGAACGATAGAGAAGCCGCAGCAGTTCAAATCTCCGCATTGTCGCAGGTAAGTTAGCGAGCTAATTGAATATGGTTAGTATGTAGTCTGTCGGTCTCGCTATGTCCCGATCAACCAACATAGTCTGACCCACGGACGATAGAGAAGCAGTCTCCGCATCTTTTCAGGTAAGTCGCCCAGCTAATATGGTCACTCTGTCGGTCTTTGTTAGTAACATTGTTAGCCCTGTTACTGTGACACGGTCAACCCAAACCCTTTGTCCTTTTCTTCGCTCCGCGTGGAGTTCCAATTGCGGTGCTGGTAAACTGAATTATGGCGCAGCCCATGGGACGGTCGACGGTCGTTGAACCTGTCCGTCTCTTCGCTGCGGTGTCGACTTCCAATTGGGGCTCTGGTGAATTGAATATCACGGCAGCCCAGGCGGTCGTTCTATCCGTTTCTGCGCTCCAGTGTCGACTTCCAATTGCGGTACTGGTAAACTGAATTATGGCGCAGCCCAGGCGGTCGTATCCTATTGCTCGCCAGGAATTGAGGTGAGAATTCAATCCTGTCTTTGTCTTCCCTTCCCGAAGTACACTTTACGCCTAACGCATACGGGTGCCAAGATGCTTCATAGTGGGATGCGCCCAGAGCACTTATCCGAGGCTCTCGGACGTTCAGGGATGAAGTCTAGGCCGAGTACCATCACGCGGTTCATGCAACGAGACGACGTAAAGTACCGGTAAGGAAAGGACAATCGATAGCATCAGGAATCTCAAGAGAAATTAGAATTCAAGGCACTCGGAACTTCGCGCCCCACAGATCCCCGTGGGTTACACAGAGGACAAGGAACCTCGGCGTTCTCAGTTCCCGTTAATGTAGAGTGAGCTCTCCTCTGCTTAAATGGCCACCCCAGGCCTGTGATTCGACTTCCCCAGTGACATCCACTTGCGATATCACAACACCAAGTATTCCACATCATGTCCAGGCGCCCAATTGTTATTCTGGCGATCGATTCTGGTTTGTTGGTTTGTTTATGCATTCGCTTCGTCGTGTCTGACCATGAGTTAGACTGGGCCACCTTTCAGTTGATGACTGAAGGCGCAACAGTCAAGAAGATTCCCGACTGTCCGTATCCCCCAGATGTCATTTTCACTCCAAATGGAGTGCTATATGGACAACCGAACGAACAGCGTAATCCCGAGGTGGTGGAGCTCGAGTGAATAATCCTTTTGTCTGGTGATTTTATTTCTTCCTAACTGGCACATCATACAGGTTTCACATCCTCTCCAACGATAGCACAGTCAGCTTTTTCACTGGTAAAGGTGACCGCGGCACCACCGGTCCTGAAGAAGGTTCGGTAACTGTCACATTGGCTCGTGTAAGTCCGTCTTCGGTATGTTCCTGCACGGTCTCATGTGTATGATCAGAACGTGTACACCAATACGGGTATCACTGGTGAGCCATCTGTTTTCTCGTAGTGCATTTCTCATTGTCTCTGGTCCCTTGAAAGGCGACGGACTGAAGTGAGTTTTGAATTTCGGATTCGCTCGCATGGATGTCATTGGCTCATGCCGCTGGAACAGCATCAAAGGAGTCTACGATGCGCCTCTTTACAAGGACAAGGACAAGACTCGCAAACCCAAATGAGGATTCGATATCCATGTTGGAATTTGTAAACATTTGACTGCCTGACGGAGAAGGAGTGCCCGAGGTTGTTCACGTTGTTGACCGATTTGCTGTACGATGTTGAATTGTTACTATCTAAACTTCCGGGCTTGGCCTTGAGCTCGACACTGAAAAGGCGGATTGGATCGTCGACGTCGCAAAGTGTCAACACGTTTATGCTACGGCCTACGGGGTATCAAAGTTAGCCTGCAAAATGTTCGATGCGATGTCTGGTTACTACTTCGCCGACAGCTCTCTAGACAGCACGTCATGTTCATCCAACGGCACATCTCATCTCATCTTATCCTACGACCACTAGGACCAAGTATGACGTTCCTTGTGCCAGGTCGTCCCAGTGATAGTCCCCAACTCCACATTCGGGATAGCAATGGGCTGGCGTCGGATCCCAGGTCTTTTTCACCGTTCATCCGCCCATCACTCTCGAGGGTCCAAATCTTTCTCTTGGTGATCACCGTCTTGAGCGAGCAGGTGGCCACTCAGGGTGGACTCGAGCGTGAGCTGGTACTACTGCATGTATTTGTCATCGTAGCAAACCATGGGGTCAATGGATAACCATGACCTCTGACAGCCCCTTGGAAGGGCGCCACGAGGGAGGTTGTTGGTTTTTTATGATCATATGTGACAGTGGCGTCCCAGTGTTGTTCGTCTTCACCGCGGTGATGTAGTCTGAGGCTCATTCGGGTTTGTGAATCTTGCCCCATCACTAGTGAACAGACGCATTGAAGACCCCTTGGATGCCGTTGCAGTGGCATGAACCTGAGCCCACGACATCCATGACAGCAATCCGAATTAAAAACTCACTTCAGTCCATCGCCTTTGAAGGGATCAACGACAATGAGAAATGCACTACGGGAGAACAAAGGATTGCTCACCAGTGATATACAAGTGCTGATCATACACATGAGACCGTGCAGGAACACACCGAAGTCGGGCTTGCATTAGCCAATATGACAGTTACCTCGAGCTACCGTACCTCGAGGAAGTGTGGAGGCCGTGTCACCCTTACCAGTGAAAAATGTAACTGGGTGGTTGCAGATGATGCAGAATCTGTACGATGTGCCAGTTATCACCAAACAAAAAGATTATTCACTCGAGCTCCACCACCTGGGGTCGAAGTTGTAGGTTCGGTTGTCCAAATAGCACTCCGTTCGGGGGATACGGAATGCTGGGAAGTGGCCGGACTTCTGCGCCTTCACTCATCAACTGAAAAGTGGCCCAGTCTAAGCTTACGGTCAGACACGGCGAAGCTAATGCGTAGACAAACCAACAAACCTGAATCGATCGCTAAGGTAGCAATTGGCGGCCATGATGCGGAATAGTTGGTGTAGTGAGATCGCAATGGAATTTCGGCTGGGGAAGTCGGAGTACAGGAGTGGGGTGGTATCTAAGCAGAGGAGAGCGCCCGGGAACTGAGAACGCAGCGGGTCCTCGTGCTCTGTGGGGTGTGAAACGCCGAGTGACATGAATTCTATTTTCACCCAATTTTTGATGCTAGCGACTGTCCTTTCCTTACTAGTACTTTGCGTCGTCTCGTTGCATGCATCGTGACGGTCCTCGGCCTGGACTTCATCCCGGAATGGACGCGAGCCTCAGATAAGTGCTTCACTCCATTCCAGGGTCCATCCCACGACGGAGCATCTTGCACTGGTACGCGAATGCGTCAAGCGGAAAGTGTACTTTTGGAAGCGAAGCGAAGGGGACAGGATAGAATGCTTACCTCTAATTTTGATCAGCGATAAGATACGATCGTCTGGGTTCAATTTAACAGTACCGCAACTGGAAGTTGACGCGGGAGCGAAGAGAAGGACAAAGGGTGTGGGTTGAGCGGGACATGGCGGGACTGACAAGGACTGACAGACTAACCCTATTAGCTCGGTAACTTACCTGCGACGATGTCACAGGAGATGAACTGCTTCCCTGTCGTTCATGGGTACCCTGCTAAGGTCAGACTGTGGGACCTGCCCCAAAGATCAATAGATTGATCATATTAGATCTAGTGACTTACCTGCGACGATGCGGAGATGAACTACTTCACTATCGTTCGTGCATCAGCACACTGCACTCTGGGAAGCAGAGCATGAGAAAATGCTAGGACGGCCTGTTCCCAGCAAACGATCTTGCTTCGGCGGGGAAACTAATAAAGTTAACAGATCTAGCCATCGTGTACGAACCTTACGATGAGTGTCTCCAATACTTGGTAACCACGTGAGCAGTGGGTACTCCACTCCACAGGCCCGCTTGGAAAAACGTGTGCTGTCATCAAATGCTCTTCCGAACCATGCTTATCATAATATACTCCCGTTGGAGATGGACCAAACAAGGAATATTAATGCCGAATTCAAACTGTCAATCATTCGAACCCACGTATCCTGCTGACTCCATGATTAGGATCTCACGAGTCCCCCCTTTCTTTGCCGTACCACGGGTTCCAAATTGCTCCGCTCTATACCTGGAGTTTTACCGTAGCGTTACGGAGGACGCGACTGACAGAAACATAAATTATCAGCAAATACTAGTTTCGCTGGAGATCGACCGGACGCAGAATCTTGAATTCATGTCAAATGAAATCAGCAGAAGATAAGACTAGCCCAGGTCGCGGCTACATCAAATTCATGATGCGACATGACACCACTCTGAGATATCCGGCGTACGATCGCAATTCGGAGCAGCACTATGGGATGGGACTCATTCGAGCGCGTCCAGGTCTCGTAACACCATGCGTGGTACATACACAAGCAAATTGGATGGCGACAAAACAGAATCGACACACACGGGCGAACCTTATGTGGGAATAGCCAAGTTGTATTCTCCTTCGAACTTCAGTCTATCGTCTCTTACAAACTCTTCCCCTCAGCAAGTGATCTGTTCCCGGGTTTATGGTATTAGCCACGACCCCTAGTCATGCTTGGTGAGAGCGTCTTCCGGAGTAGCGTTTGGAATGGTGGACCCATTGTGACCGAGGGTCCGTACCGGGAAAGCAATCGGAAGGTAGGGGGGATGTCATCTTGCGTGTGGCGTACGCTCGCAACTCATCTCGTCGACGTTACCGAGATGCAAGGGCAGGGGCAGAATGGACAAGCAGGGGAGATCGACACTGCGGTCAAGTTGACTGCGGTGCACGTAATGGGAAAATATCGTGCGAAAATTTGACACGTTCACCATTGGTCAGATCTCAGAGCTCGTGGAACTCCGTCGGCTTGCAAGAATCGGCCCTGTTCCTCCTCATCTTCTACGAGACGAACCTCCTCCCGTTCTTCGTAGAATCACTGCCCTTGAACGCTTGATCAGATGGTATAGTGAGGATGGATCTGCTTGACAAGGTATCCTTTGACCCTTTTTGGGGGGCCCGGTTAACGAACCTTCACCCGTTCTTCGTAGAATCGCCGCCCTCCAGAGTTTGTTCAGATGGTACAGTGTCGCTGATTGTATTTCGTATTTACTGCTTTTCATTCCTCCCAGTAGTCATACATGACTCTTTGTATCCGCATTTCCCCCGCTCCTGTACTCGTCTGAATATTTCGAATGCATACTGCACGTTCACCCCCCAAGCAAGGTTTCTGCCGACGAAGGTCGGCAGTTCCCGAGTTAATAACTGCTCGTTAATAAACCCCTCCTCGATGGCGATGTTTTTAACTGGTTATTAACACCCCGCTGAGTTTTCGCCCATACGGTACCCACGATCTCTCTCGCACGCCGACCCCCGGGTGTTTCCAACCAGCACCAGCACCCGTACCCGGCCGCCGCCACGCAACAATGAGATCTAACAACGTGCATGAACTCAAAGGTCGACGGTACGGGTCACATCAAGTATCAGCTGTATAAATCGCAGACTCTCCATCACGGGTATACCTGCGGATTTGAAAACATCAACCCACGGTTTTATGCATCTAGGAGTATACCTGCGGGTATGAAAACCTCAACCCGCCTTCTGTTGCGCCTAGGGGTCATCGCGGGTATACCCGGGTGTTTCCACTAGCACCCGTACCCGGCTGCTGCGCAACACTGAGATCTAACAACGTGCATGGACTCGGAGGTCGACGGCCGGGTACGGTCACATCAAGCATCGGCTGTATAAATAGCAGTCACTTCTCATGGGCCGCACATCACCGCATCACCTGGTGAGTCTATCAGACATGTACAAGCTTCTTAAAGTCGCCGTTGTCATCATGTTAACAACCTTCCCTGTTTCGTGAGCGTGATCTCATTCACCACCTGTGTTCGTGGCTAACATATCATTTAGCACATGCGCGACTCAGACACAGAAAGTATCGTTCTGCAAGTGCCGCCATCCCGAGTCCGGCAAACCCGACAATGGTAATACTGAGAATTGCTGCTTCAACGGACCCGATTACGGTTGTCACGTTGTTTGGTCTGAGGAACACAACCGGGTTTGCCACATCCCAGCCATAATCATAATCCTCCATCAGAAGTTAATTGACATATCTCAGTGCGATTGCGATGACGAAACGCTGTATAACAACAGGGCCATTTGGGCGAGCTGTTGCGTTGATATGAATTATCTTGAGGTCGACAAAGGCTACGACTGTGTAACCCACCAGTGAATGTGTTGGCAGCTGGCTGCCGAAAGGAAAGGAGGATCATGAAGGATGTCGTTCCAAGTACAATGACGGGAAGATGTATTAACTTGTGATCAGACTTGTGAAGTGCCGCCTGGTGTTGGCGAAAACATTACTGGCTCCTTGGGGAGGTGAACGGGTAGAGGAACGACACCGTCCATTTGATTCAATAATATTGTATGTAAAACGAGAGGAAGGAATAAAGAGCTGCAAAATTAACTGATCTGGCTTGTTCCCCTCGTGTCTCACCTCGTCCGAGTTCATTACCGGGTGCTTCCCATTACCTTCGATGCCTCTCAACTTCTCTCGCATGCCTGTTCCTCTTGTCGGCACGTCGTCTCGCTGCTCTCTCCTGCACCCTCGATTATCTCTCAATGCGCTTGACACCGCCTCCTCGACCTCTCGCGCCCTCGCGTCGAGCAGATAAACAGCACAACAAATGACGACCGCAAGGGACAACAGGAGCACTGGACAGAGACCAATGACGATGAAACTGACGTACGCAGAGATCAATGGCAGCATAGCAAATGAACTCCAGACAATAGCAATCTTGCGCTGCGAAGCTGAGAGTCCGGGGAGTGGCAATGAACTGAGGGTCGCTGACAAACCGAGAGGGACAACGTCAGATGACGGGTAGCTTGCATGGGGGTGTAAATAGGCCAATAAGTAGGTATGATTAGGTAAGCTACTATGTATATGGAATAATAGCCCGTTATAGGAAATTCGGGTGAACTCGGGAATCAGATGTTTCCTACATATAACATCTGCAGACATTTATGTACCCGGCGGCGCTGGGGTCATGTCACACAAGGATTACTAAGCTGACCTAGCCCTCAGAATTGCCGTGCTGATAAACTGATTGTTCAATCGATATCGTCGATAACATGTCTGACTATGAGATCGACAATGACAACGACAATATCTTTGACTTTGACGATGAAATTGACCCATTTGCTGCACCTCAGATACCCCTACACTTGATGTTCAACCCAGACAGTGATACCGACACAGACGATGACCAAAATCAACCACCACATCCTATACAAATAAAAAATACACGATGACTCAGGGAAACATTAACGGGCAATGTAGCAGCAAAAGTCCTCACTGTCCTATCATGCATGGATAGTGTAGGGCTCAACCTTCCGCTCTTCCTCGATTTCCTCAGCTGGGGAGATCAGGAGTTTGAATGCTTCTGTGCAGTCCATATGGAGCGCAGAAAATCCCGACACTAGAGAGTGCTTTCCCAAAACGCAGGATGCCCTGCAGTGAGGTCTGGATTGGCAATATTGAGGAGTGTGACGAGCTGTGGTCTAGTAGTACGTGGCCGGCAAATACTGTAGTTACTTCAAGTCACGCGTTCTATATCGCTTCCTGCAACATGCTCGGATTCGTCAGCTTGTACACTGACAGCGGGGGAAGAAGGGTCGAAAGGTTGACTGTTCGCTTCCCACCAACACCCCATGTCTGCTGGCTCTGAATCCACCATTAACCCAGAGGCGCAGCCTCTGCTGAGTTCCTCCGAACCACGCACTTATTACCACGATGAATCTATCCAGAGTCCTTCTCAGGCTGCAGGTAGCAGTGACGAGGAGTCCAACGACACCCTCGTCGCCGATGATGCGAGCGCTCCGAAGACAAGATCATGGTCGACGGTTGCGTTCCAGAGCGTCATCGTGCTCTTCTCGTTCATCGTGGTGTGCCTCTTCATCAAGGGATTCATCGACGCGGATGATGTCGAGGTCTGGCTTTGTCTCGAGTGGCGCTCTCGCCGGGGGTTACTTACTCGTGGTCGACCTAGTTTGACTTGGGCAAGGCTCTCAAGAGTGCACTCGGTGGCGGACTCAGTGGTGCCGCAGGTGAGGGTTTGAAGAATGAATTCAAACGTCGAACGGCAACTCATCTTTTCGTATCTAGCTATGGTCCTCCAGGTCTTGACCCTCATGGTGAATATTGATAAGCGTCTACGTCAACTGTGCTCAGTGGTCCCTCATAGCCTCTGCGGACAGTCATGAACTATCAATATCGGTACGGAACGACGACCACCGAAGCGATCAAGACGCTCTATGCAGACGGTGGTTGGACGAGGTACTACCAAGGTCTCGTTGCAGCACTCATTCAAGGGCCCGTGTCGCGCTTCGGCGATACCGCAGCCAACGCGGGTATTCTCGCTCTCTTGGAGAGCAATACGTTCATGAGAAAACTTCCGACGCTCGTCAAAACCGCTTTTGCGAGCGTGGCCGCGGCATGCTTCAGGATGATTTTGACGCCGGTTGACACTATCAAGACTACCATGCAAACTCAAGGGAAGGATGGTATAGCACTGCTCAGGACTAGGGTTCGTCATGAACCTGTAGGGGTGATGCCATCTCACACACACTGGTCTTTCGTGTCTAGGTCAAGAAATATGGCATCGGTTCTCTTTGGTACGGTGCCTTGGCAACAGCAGCAGCCACATTCGTGGGTCATTATCCTGTACGTGTCTTCTCTCTCTGCGCTATCCTCGGGTTCGACTGGACTTGTCTAGTGGTTCGGGACATACAATTACCTCGATGCGAACCTTCCCCTGCCCACCACCGTTCTTGAGAAGCTCGCTCGCTCAGCGTTCATCGGGTTCGCAGCTTCCATAGCTTCCGATAGTATCTCGAATTCCCTACGTGTAGTCAAGACCTACCGCCAAGTGAATTCTACCCGCATCGGGTATATGGATGCTGCGCGTGCAGTGATTGCTGCCGACGGCGTCAAGGGCTTGCTTGGACGAGGCCTGAAGACGCGGATCTTGGCCAATGGTCTACAGGGCATCATGTTTTCGGTGCTCTGGAAACTGTTTTTGGATTTGTGAGTACATGCGTTTTATGCTATCTTACCGCTCCCTTTCCCCAGGGCGCTGATGGGTCTCTTGATTTACAGATGGAACGAGACGACGAGTTGATGGTGATGGGGTTCGTCACGAATGTCAACGTCGTCCCTCAAGGCCTCATACATCAAAGTCGTAAGATCACCCGTACTCACGAGATATCACATATTGATACTGGACATGTTCTTACTATTGACACCCATAAATTGTGTATACTAGTATAGTCGGGGTATTTCTATCTATCCATAAGCCGTGCTACCTGTTCCCTCCAGCCACTCTCCCAATCATCCCAACAAATGGCAAGCATTATCGTGTGTCGGCCAAGCGTACCCGGTCTAGGATCGCCCTCTCTTATTTCCTCACCATTCCCCACTTTTCCTTGGCCACTCGTGAACACTCTATCCCACCTCAGTCGAGCCTCTCTCTTGAATCCCATCCTCTCTGCCACCCTGATCGAAGCGTGGTTTTGCTCCGAAGTTTGCCATTGTACGCGCCTCAGTCCGAGGCCAGGCGGTGAAGCCGTATGCAAATCCAGTGCATAACGGAGGAGCAGCCCCATCGCGTTTGTGGTGACATGTGTCCGCTGAAACGACGGGAGAACGATGATGAAGCCGATTTCGATGCTGAGGTTCGTGGGTGATCCATGAAGGTATCCGATCGTGCCTGCAAAGTCTGTAGATGAAGGTGGCGCGTTCGGCGGGTTGTTCGTGGGCGGTGACCGAGTTTTATCGATGATGGCGTAGAGGATCATGCCTGGGTTAGGGTGGATCCGGCCATGGATGAGGTGTTCGGTGAAGGCGGTGGAAGAGGAAAAGGGCCCGAAAGGAAGGTGTTGGTAGAGCTCTGGGTGAGACGAGGAGGCTTGGAAGAAGAGATCGGCGTGTTGAGTGGGCTGAGACGTTGTCGATCATCGGTACGGTGTGTGTCGCCAGATATCGGGGAGACTTACGATGAACGGCGTCAGCTTGACGCGGTCGTTTTGGAGCTCGCGGACTGGGAAGCAAAAGTTGACGGAGTACGGAGCGGGCGCTGGGGTCGACATCGAGGGCGGATCAGTGATTCGTTGACGTCGCAAGTAAACCAGAGCGCTCGGTGCGGAGGCATCTTATCATATCATATCATATCTGACACCACTACCCCACAGGGCACGTCATAAGTTGGTCCTAACCCGGCGACGGCCTCTGAATCGACGTCATCAACATGCACAAAGGTATAAAGTGCTCGCATTGACCTCCTAGTTTCATATCCTCATCTATTTCTATCGTCTATAATATTCATTCTCATGGTACGTCCTGCGTCGAATCGTCGATACTTCCGCTCACATACGAACCTTCCATGGCCTCAAGGGTGCTGTAATTTCATCCATCGGCTCCGCCGTCAACACCGTCATCTCGGCGATCGCGGGGGTCATTATGGCGATTATCAGTGGTGTCACGATGGTACGTCTTCTAGTACGAACCGAGCATATGCATACTCGTCTACATGTATATACGACGCATCGCGCTGACACCTGTGTCTTTCAGGTCGTGGTGACCATCTGGGACGTGTTCGTGGATATCTTGTGCTGCCGGTGTTTCAGTCCTACGCGGCGCAGGGCTGGTAGACGTTGGAGGACGACGGGCGCTGCCGCACAATCGTAGTGTTTCCAATCGAGGGGTTCCCACACGCCTTTCTTGTACGACTTGACGTCTGTTGATTTTTGGCATTATGTACGTGACTTGGTGGTGTTGACCTGATCGGGGAGCTGGTTCATCTAGTATGGTTCGTCTGAAATTCGAGTTGGCGGGCTATGACCCTGCATGGCACTGAGTCCATCGAATGTGAAAACTCCTTCGTACCAAAAGTAGCCTCGTAAATCTTCCACGGGCGCAGCATCCAATCGGTGTACCCAATTGCCACCAATGCAGGCGATCGACTCTGCCCAACGCCGCCTGAGACATTCTCTGTCAAGGGGCGTTTGTCTGGACTCTTGGATCCAACGATGTTCGCTTGTCTGCCAGTTCACTCGGGAATAACTCATCCGGCACCTGATCAATGCAGCAGCATGATGGTTAGTACAAACTTTCGTTCTGTATACAGCCCGAGTTGGTTAGATACGAAAAAAGAATACGACTTGCTTCATGCCTCGAGAACGATGCCTACAAGATCACCTTTTGCCCTGGCAGTCATATCAGCAAGCGTCAAGAGACGGGAATAAGGCGGACACACACGCAGAAGATTTCTTGGCGAAAAAAGAACTTGACCTTCCTCATGTCCAACCCGAAATCGATCGCTGCGTCATGGTCCTTTGCAAAGTTTGGACGGACCATCGTGAGCTTCTAGAACCCAGAGCCCTCCGAATCTGGGCGTCGTCTCGATCTTCCAGTCCTCGTTCTTGATCCGGAGGTTGACCATCAAGGGCTCGTCGTCGAGCGTGGCGTGGACCGCGTGGTGAGATCCGTCTTGGAGGACACGGACAGGCTAGCTGTATTACAGACTTTACAGTAGTCAGATTGGAACGTGCCGCTGATGCTGCGATGCTTGGCTGCCAGTACATGATCCGGCGTTCGCATTTCACATAGAACGCGGGGTCCCTCCAAGCTTCTCACTCTAGCATTTGACAGAACAAGACATCCGGGTCAGAATTGCTATTTGGAGACCTCGATGCGTCCGCTTTTCGCACATAGCGGACGCCAAGCGCGCACTGTCCGGAGAGGGAGCATCCGTGATCAGTTGTTCTCCGTCTGATAGGCTCCGGGCCGGGAACGTTGAAGCGGCCGTTTTTCGCACGTGTTCCCTGGGTAGAGTGTCGCGCCATTTGTGTGAGGCTGTGGTACAGTGTTCTCTGGTCCTTTAACCACCACAGGAACGAGATCGTCATGGCAGGTATGCCTAACATTCAGCAGGCTGCCAGTGGAACTCCAGGTTTACGTTGTTATTTAACAGAGCCAACGCAGTCCACCTACCCATCCTCGAAGACTGGAATCAAAATCACCCTCCACCGCATTGCATTGCGCTTTTGTCCAAAATGGCTCGGTCGAGCTGCCCTGATGGTCGAGCTCGCAGATCTCCTCTACGCCCGGTTTGAGCAGCGGGGTGCGATATCAGACCTCGATGAAGTAGTAGACCTCGAACGCAGTGTATTGGAACTCCGTCCACAGGGACATTCAGATCGAGCCCTTTCACTGGGCAACGTCGCGCTTTACCTCTATACCCGTTTCGAGCAGCTCGGCACACTGTCTGACCTCGACGAGGCAATTGCCCTCGAGCGCTGTGTATTGGAACTTCGTCCGCAGGGGGATCCACATCGAGCCACTTCATTGGGAAACCTCGCGAGTTCCCTCCATTCCCGTTTCCAGCAGCTCGGAACGCTTTCTGACCTCGAGGAGGCACTTTCCCTCGAACGAAATGCATTGGAGCTTCGCCCGCAGGGGGACTCAGATCGATCCCTTTCACTTGGCAACCTTGCGCTTTATCTCTATACCCGTTTCGAGAAGCTCGGAACATTATCTGACATCGACGAGGCAATTGCCCTCGAACGCAGTGTATTGGAACTTCGCCCGCAGGGGCATCCAGATCGAGCCACGTCGCTGGGAAACCTTGCGCGTTCTCTCCATTCCCGTTTCCAGCAGCTCGGGATGCTATCTGACCTCGAGGAGGCACTTTCCCTCGAACGCAATGCATTGGAATTCCGTCCACAGGGACATTCAGATCGAGCCCTTTCACTGGGCAATGTCGCGCTTTACCTCTATACCCGTTTCGAGCGACTCGGAACATTATCTGACCTCGACGAGGCACTTGCCCTCGAACGCAATGTATTGGAACTTCGCCCGCAGGGGCATCCAGATCGAGCCACGTCGCTGGGAAACCTCGCGAGTTCCCTCCATTGCCGTTTCCAGCAGCTCGGAACGCTTTCTGACCTCGGGGAGGCACTTTCCCTCGAACGCAATGCATTGGAACTTCGCCCGCAGGGCCATCCTGATCGGGCCCTTTCACTTGGCAACGTCGCGCTTTACCTCTATACCCGTTTCGAGCAGCTCGGAACATTATCTGACCTCGACGAGGCAATTGCCCTCGAGCGCTGTGTATTGGAACTTCGTCCGCAGGGGGATCCACATCGAGCCACGTCGCTGGGAAACCTCGCGAGTTCCCTCCATTCCCGTTTCCAGCAGCTCGGAACGCTTTCTGACCTCGGGGAGGCACTTTCCCTCGAACGCAATGCATTGGAACTTCGCCCGCAGGGGCATCCTGATCGGGCCCTTTCACTGGGCAATGTCGCGCTTTACCTCTATACCCGTTTCGAGCAGCTCGGAACATTATCTGACCTCGACGAGGCACTTGCCCTCGAACGCAGTGTATTGGAACTTCGCCCGCAGGGGCATCCAGATCGAGCCACGTCGTTGGGAAACCTTGCGCGTTCTCTCCATTCCCGTTTCCAGCAGCTCGGAACGCTTTCTGACCTGGAGGAGGCACTTGCCCTGGAACGCAGTGCGCTGGAACTTCGCTCGCAAGGGCATCCTCATCGAGCCCTTTCACTGGACACTATTGCCCTTTACCTCTATACCCGTTTCCAGCAGTTTGGAGCCCTGTCTGACCTTGACGATGCACTTTCCCTCGGACGCAGTGTATTGGAACTTCGTCCGCAGGGGGATCCACATCGAGCCACTTCATTGGGAAACCTCGCGAGTTCTCTCCATTCCCGTTTCCAGCAGCTCGGGACGCTATCTGACCTCGAGGAGGCACTTTCCCTCGAACGCAATGCATTGGAACTTCGCCCGCAGGGGCATCCTGATCGAGCCTTTTCACTGGGCAACCTCGCGAGTTACTTCCATACTCGATTCAAGCACTCAACTATGCATGACATCAGTGACCTCCAGGAAACATTCAATCTATATTCTCAACTCTCTGATGTTTCTCAGACAGTGTCTTTTTCTAATCTCGAATGGGCGGAGCAATGGGTCCAGGCAGCGGAAGAGTGCGAACATACTACAACAGTTTTAGCTTACCAAACGTTTTTGCGCTTCAGTGTTCAGCACCTCGCTACTCTCCCGTCTCTGCCTCAGGATTTTGCATTACTCAAACCGCTGATGACATCAGCAGCAGTTGATGCATTTTCGGCCTGTGTTCGCTATGGCAATCCTGCCAATGCAATTGAACTTCTTGAACAAGGTCGTGGTGTCTTCTGGACCCAGTTGATCCGGCTCCGCTCTCCCCTTGACAAAGTGATAGCATCCGGTGACACGGGGAAGAACTTGGCAGACAAGTTCACACAGTTGGCATCCTTGCTTCGCAGTGTGCTTGATGCCCCTCCCAACGCGGAGTCTCAGCACGATCGGGCGTTCCGTCTGAATACCCAGTTGCAGGATATCGTCACTGAAATTCGCAAGTTGCCTGGCCTCTCACGTTTTCTTCTCCCCCCACTCTTTCCAGATCTCCAAATTGCAGCTTCCGGTGGACCGGTTATTATCGTCAATGCCAGCCAGTACAGCTGCGATGCACTGATAGTTCTACTCGACCGAGATCCTGTCCACGTTGCTCTCCCCATCACAAAACCCCGCGTTTCTCAACTAGCCCTGGAACTTCGTTCTCTGACATTGCGCGCCAGATTCAGGGATACGACGAAGGAGTTCTTGACGTTTCTACGAGAACTCTGGGATGAAGTCGTTTTCCCAATCACGACAACCCTCCTGGAGTTCTATCCTCGTCGATCACGCATCTGGTGGTGCCCGACTGCCGAGTTCTCCCTTCTTCCATTGCATGCTGCTGGCTCGTTCAGGAAGGGCCAGCCGACGCTCTCCGATCTTTATATTTCTTCATATACACCCACCTTGACGGCCCTCATTCGCGCTCGTCAGAAAAAAACATTGGACCCATCCATGGACCAGCATCGTTTTTTGGTCGTAGGCCAAGCGCAGGCTCCAGGACAGCGCGATCTCGTTTCAGTGAGCGCTGAGCTGTCCAGCATATCACAGCGTATTGGATCAGTTGCAACGGTAACTCGCATTCAAGACCAGGACGCCACAATGGCCAAGGTTACTGAAGAGTTGAAAAAGAATGAGTTCGTTCACCTTGCCTGCCACGGAATCCCGGACCCAAAGCAACCGTTCGAGTCCGGGTTCGCTTTGGGCGACGGGCTGTTGAAGGTCGAAAACATCATGCAATACGACTTGCAGAACGCCCGATTTACGTATCTGTCTGCTTGTCATACGACCGTTGGGGACGAGGAGAGTCCAGATGAGGTGATCCATCTCGCCGCAGCCATGCAGTTTGCCGGATTTCGTTCCGTGATTGGCACGATGTGGGCTGTGGATGATGGGCACACGAACGAGATTACATCCAAATTTTATCAATATATGCTAGACGAGTCTGGTCGTTTGGATCACACCCGTGCGGCGCTGGCGTTGCACAGGACGATGAATAGTCTTCGTTTGAGCGAGATTCCCCTCGATCAACGAATCCTGTACATCCATATCGGTGCCTAGCGATTTCTACTTTCCGGTGAGTACGTGTTTTCTTCAGGCCGGACTACCGAGACTCACGTACCCAGAATTGTGTTTGTCGCAGGATCCCGTACTCCAAAGTGACCCACACCGTAGAATAATATATTTGTAAAGGATCGTGTAATTGACATGAGCAATTCTTCGCGTTCATTACGAGGACAAAGGGATCTCTGGCTGCTTTCCACGCACTAGATCTTGCATGCGCATGTGACTCATGAAGGCAATCAGCATGACTAGGTGGTGAACCTAATCATTGAACGCGTTCATATGGTTCAATTGCGTGGACGATTTCACCCAACCATTCGTGAGCCTTATCAGCGCGTCGTATTTTGAAATCCGCCAATCATCACGCTTGGTGCCACCATGCTTCCTCCATTCTCACCAGCTGCCCGTACCTCTCACTCCTTTTGATTTCATTCATAATTAACTCTCTTATACCCACAAAGGCCTTTTTTCCTTCTGCCACAGATCTGCGGAACTGAAAGTCTGAGATGTAGGCTTCTTATGTAATCAATTTTTACACTCAGCGTGGCTTATTTACTCCCATAGTATCACGCTCACCACTACAACGTCGTTCTTCGATCCATCGACGACGGACGCGCTCGAAGCGATTATGAGGGGATTAATGTGAGTCCCCGACATAAGAAATTACTGGAAACCCATTTTGTTAACCCCCCTGTAATGTTGTCCTATATTTGTAGCAGCGCTCCCGGTCGTCACGGTCGCCAGATTTCATTTCCGTGTTCCTGTGCGCTCACCGCCGACGAAACGGTTGGGTCGGTTGCCTCTGCGGGTCATGGTTGTTCCCATGGCCGTAAACATTTCTACATTTTCTTGTATTACGTCTCTTCTGATACACATATTTATAACAGTAAGACTTAGTGTAAATGCGCGTCATTCCGTATCTACCCCAAGAAATGGCTAGCACAGATCAACGACAAGAGCACTGATAGTCAGCGCCGAGGGTACCAATAATCAGAGTCAATGACACTGATGTTGAGTGCCTGTCACTCTGGCGTTGATTATGAATCACTTTACTTCCCTCTGTATATAAAGTGATCGCATTCCCCTCCTTTGTTCCAATCTAGCTTCATACCCTCATCCACATCTCTCGTCTATAAGACTCATTCTATCATGGTGCGTACGACCTGCGTCCGAATCGAATCGTCGATGCTTCCGCTCACATACACACCTTCCATGGGCTCAAGGGTGCTGTGGTTTCATCCATCGGTTCTGCCATCAACACCGTCGTCTCGGGGATCGCAGGCGCTATCATGGCGATCGTCCGCGCCATCGCAATGGTACGTCTTCTAACGAACCGAGCATCATCCTATGCACGCATGCTCGTCTACATGTATCTACGACGCATCGCGTCCATGCTGACACCTTTGTCTTTCAGGTCGTGGTGGCCATCTGGGACATGTTCGTGGATATCTTGTGCTGCCGGTGTTGCACTCCTAGGTGGCGCAGGGGTGGAAGACGTTGGAGGACTTCGCGTATTGCCGCACCATTGTAGTGTTTCCAATTGAGGGGTTCGTCCACACGCCTTCCTTGTATACTATGACTTGACGTTGGTTGATTTATGGCGCATTATTCATGACTTGGTGTTGACCTGACCTCTCTCGTATCATTGCGATAATGAAAGCTTTCCGTTCAAGCTGACCGGCGAGCTTGGCTATCTAGTACGTGTTACGAGGATTCGCGGATCACTTTGTTTTCTCTGGGATTCGACTCGGAGTTGGCGGGCTATGACCCCACATGGCGTCACGAATGTGAAATCCCCTTCGCACCGATAGTAGTAGCCTCGTAAATCTTCCACGGGCGCAGCATCTGATTGATGTACTCAATTATCATTCGCAACGTCGGCGATCAACTCTGCCCAACGCTGCCTGAGATGCCCTCTGTCGAGCGGCGTTTGTCTGTACCCTTGGATACAACGATCTTGTCTGCAGGTTCACTCGGAAAGATCTCATCCAGTGCCTGATCAAGTGGCAGCATGATGGTTACTAGTAGTACAAACGTTCGTTCGTTCTGTATGGAATCCGAGTTAGTAAGATACGAACAAAGAATCCGACCTGCTTCGGGCCCCGAGAACGATGCCTGGCCGCCAAGATCACCTTTTGCCCCGGCAGCCATATCAACAATCGTCAAGAAACGGTAAAAAACGGACCAAGGCGGAGCGCAGTGCGCACACGCAGAATAGTCGCCAGCGAAAAAGAACTTGAGCTTCTTCAAGTCGAACCCGAAATCGATCCCTGCGCCCTTTGCAAAGTTTGGACGTACCCGGTGACCAAACGCGCGTCGTCTGGATCTTCTAGTCCTCGTGCTTGATCCGGAGGTTGACCGTGAATGACCCGCCGTCGGGCGTGGCGTGCCAGTGAGATCCGTCTTGGACTCGGACACGCTAGCTACTGCCAGTGGTAGTCGGATTTGAACGTGCCTCTGATACCGCGATGTTTCGTCTGCCAGCCCACGATCCGTTCGCCTTCCGCGGTGGAACACGGTCCCTCCAGGCTCCCCACTCCAGGATTTGACAGGGACCGTAGAACAAGCTATCCAGGTCAGAATTGTTATTTCGAGACCTCGATGCCTCTCAGGCTGATTGTTGCACTACCGTACCATACACGCAGGCCTCTGGTCCTTTACCACCACACCAACGAGATTGTCATGACAGGTATGCCTAACACTTAGTAGCAGATTGGAATTCCAAGTTTACGTTGTTCTTTTACAGAACCAACGCAGTTCGCCTACCCATCATGATCGTCGAAGGCTGGAGCCAAAATCACCCTCCACCGCTTTGCATTGCGCTTTCCACCAACACAACTCGGTCGACCTGCCCTTATGGTCAAACCTTGCAGATCTCCTCTACACCCAGTTTGAGCAGCGGGGTGCGATATCAGACCTCGATGAGGCACTTGCTCTCGAACGCGATGCATTGAAGTTTCGCCCACAGGGGCATCCAGATCGAGCCGTTTCGCTGCGCAACATCGCGTTTTACCTCCATAGGCGTTTCGAGCAACTCGGAACGCTTTCTGACCTCGAGGAGGCACTTGCTATCGAACGCAATGCATTGGACCTTTTCCCGCAGGGGCACCCATATCGAGCCTCTTCACTGGGCAGCATCGCGCTTTACCTCCATTCCCGTTTCAAACAGCTCGGAACGCTTTCTGACCTCGATGAGGCACTTGCACTTGCACGTAATGCATTGGAACTTTACCCACAGGGGTATCCCAATGGACAACCTCGTGAATTTCCTAATGTAGCGGCTCAGACTGATACGTGGATGGATGGAAAGCTACCCTGATGTTGTTTTCGGTATAGAGGTGGCCGAGTGAGCGCGATGGAACCTGGCGGTAAACTCCATTTGGATGTACTACCTGTATCGATGGAGTACTACTACCATGCATGCATCGGATGTATTTTGGTCGAGGCTAGTATGTCGCGTCGACCGTTGCGTATATGTCCATGGCTGTGCCACGATCTTCGGATGTCCGTTTTTCACTAGGTCACGACCCGTTCGCCTTTCACATACTTAGAATACGGGGTCCCTCGAACATTCCCACTCCAACTTTTCGCAGCGACCGTCGAAGGAGACATCCAAGTCAGAATTGTTAGTATTTGAGCTGACGCCAACCGCACGCTGTTCCGAGAGTGTATCTCCATCGTGACTTGTTGGTAATTGCACGACCTCATGATCAGGTGTTCTCCGTCTGATCCCCCGGGAACGAAGGCTTGAAGCGACCGTCTCACAGTTGATGGGCGTCACTTTGTTTTCGCACGTACTGCCCGCACACGCACCGTTTCCATGAGGCTACGGTGGTGCAGAGTTTTCTGGTCCTTTACTTCCACAGGAACGAGATCATCATGACAGGTTTGCCAAACATTCAGCAGCTGGAATTTCAGGTTTACGTTGTCCGTCTACAGAACCAACACAATTCGCCTACCCATCATCGAAGACTGGAACCAAAATCACCCTCCACCGCATTGCATTGCGCTTTTGGCCAAAACGGCTCGGTCGACCTGCCCTGATGGTCAATCTAGCAGCTCTCCTCTACACCCGGTTTGAGCAGTGGGGTTCGATATCAAACCTCGATGAAGCACTTGCCCTTGCACGCAACGCATTGGAGCTTCGTCCGCAGGGGCATCCTCATCGAGCCATTTCACTGCGCAACATTGCGCTTTACCTCCATGCCCGTTTCGAGCAGCTCGGAACACTGTCTGACCTCGAGGAGGCACTTGCCCTCGAACGCAATGCATTGGAACTTTTCCCGCAGGGGCATCCAGATCGAGCCGATTCACTGGACAACCTCGCGAGTTCCCTCTATGCCCGTTTCACTCAGCTTAAAACAATGTCTGACCTCGACGAGGCAATTACCCTCACTCGTGATGCCTCAGAACTTTACCCAGAAGGGCATCCCGGTCGAGTTCTTTCACTGGGTAACATCGCGTTTTACCTCCATATCTGCTTCATGAAGCTCAGAACGGTGTCTGACCTCGATGAAGCACTTGCTCTCCAACGCAGTGTATTGGAACTTCTCCCGCAGGACCATCCCGATCGAGCCAATTCACTGTCCACCATCACGAATCACCTCCATGACCGTTTCACGCAGCTCGGAATGCCGGCTGATTTGGACGAGGCCCTTAGCCTTGAACACGATGCATTGGCACTGCGCCCTCAGGGACACCCTGATCGAGCAATTTCACTGGGCAACATCGCGAGTTACCTCCGTGTCCGCTTCGACCAGCGCGGATCACTGTCTGACCTGGAAGAGGCAATTACTCTCCAACGAAATGCGTTGGAACTTCGCCCACAGGGGCATCCTTTCCGAGATGTTTCACTGGGCAGCATCGCGATTTACCTCCATTCCCGTTTCAGGCAGCTCGGGATGTTGTCTGACCTGGATGAGGCACTTTCCCTTCAGCGAAATGCGTTGGAACTTCGCCCACGGGGACACCCCCATCGAGCCATTTCAGTAACCAGCCTGGCGAGTTGCCTCCGAGCTCGTTTTAACCAGCGTGGAACACTGTCTGACCTCGATGAGGCGATTGCCCTCGAACGTCATGCATTAGAGCTTCATCCATAGGGTCATCCTCATTGAGCCCTTTCACTGGGCAACCTTGCTATTCACCTCCATGATCGTTTCATCCAACTCGGAACACTGTCTGACCTGGACGAGGCACTTGCCCTCGAACGCCAGGCGTCTGAACTTCGCCTGCAGGGTCATCCTGATCGATCCATTTCGCTGGGAAATATTGCAAAGTACCTCCATGCCCGTTTCACGCACCTCGGAACATTGCCTGACCTTGATGAGGCACTTGCCCTCGAACGCAAGGCATTGGAACTTCGCCTGCATGGGCATCCTCATCGAGGCGCTTCACTGGACGGCATTGCTAAATACCTTCATGCCCGTTTCACACAATGTGGAATGCTTTCTGACCTCGAGGAGGCGGTCGCTCTGGAACGTAATGCATTGGAACTTCGCCCGCATGAGCATCCTCATCGAGTCACTTCACTGGCCAACATTGCGCTATATCTCCGTGCTCGTTTTGACCAACTCCGAACACTGGCTGACCTTAACGAGGCTCTTGCCGTCGAACGCAATGCACTGGAGCTTCGCCCGCATGGACATCCTGATCGACCGTCGTCTCTGGGAAGCCTTGCTCACTGCCTCCATACTCGATTCAGGCACTCAACTATGCCTGACATGAGTGACCTCCAGGAAACATTCAATCTATATTCCCAACTCTCCGACATTTCTCAGACAGTGTCTTTGGCTGATCTCGAATCTGCCAAGCAATGGATCCAGGCAGCCGAAGAAAGGAAAGACAATACGACAGTTTTGGCTTACCAAACGTTTTTGCGTCTCAGTGTTCACCATCTCGCTACTCTACCGTCTCTGCCCCAGCATCTCGCATTACTTAAACAGCTCACGAAATCAACGCCAGTCGATGCGTTTTCGGCTTGTGTTCGCTATAGCAATCCTGCCAATGCAGTCGAGCTTCTTGAACAAGGCCGTGGTGTCTTTTGGAGCCAGTTAATCCGCCTGCGCTCTCCCCTTGATGATGTGATAGCATCCGGTGACACGGGGAAGAAATTGGCAGACAAGTTCACAGAATTGGCATCTTTGCTTCGCCGGGAGCTCGATGCCCCTCCAGACCCTGAGTCTCAACACGATCGGGCATGCCATTTCAACATTCAACTGCAGGGTACCGTCACTGAGATTCGTACATTGCCTGGCCTCTCTCGTTTCCTCCAGCCCCCGCTTTTCTCAGATCTGAAAATTGCAGCTGCCGGTGGACCGGTTGTCATCGTCAACGCCAGCCAGTACAGCTGCGATGCACTGATCGTTCTACCTGACCGAGATCCAGTCCACGTTCCTCTCCCCATCACCAAACCCGGCGTCTCTGAACTAGCCCTAGAACTTCGTTTTCTCACATTGCGTGCCACATTCGAAGATATGCCGAGGGAGTTTTTGAGGTTTCTACGAGAACTCTGGGATGTAGTCGTTTCTCCAATCGCGACAACCCTCCAGGAGTTCTATTCCCGTCGATCGCGCATCTGGTGGTGCCCGACCGCCGAATTCTCCCTTCCTCCATTGCATGCTGCTGGCCCGTTCAGGAAGGGCCAGCCAATGTTCTCTGATCTTTACATTTCTTCATACACACCCACCTTGACAGCCCTCATCCGCGCTCGTCAACCATTGGACCCATCCATGGACCAGCATCGTTTTTTGGTCGTAGGCCAGGCGCAGGCTCCAGGAGAGTGCGAACTCGTTTCAGTGAACACTGAGTTGTCCACTGTATCACAGGGTATCGGGTCTGTCGCGGCGCTCACTTGCATTCAAGACCAGGACGCAACCATCGCCAAGGTTGTTGAAGCATTCAAAAAGAACGAGTTTGTTCACCTTGCCTGCCATGGAATCCCGGATCCGAAGCGACCGTTCGAGTCCGGGTTTGCTTTGGGCGACGTGCTGTTGAAGGTCGAAAACATCATGCAATACGACTTGCAGAATGCCCAATTTACCTATCTGTCTGCTTGCCATACGACCGTTGGAGATGAGGAGAGTCCGGACGAGGTGATCCATCTTGCTGCAGCCATGCAGTTCGCCGGCTTCCGTTCCGTGATTGGCACGATGTGGGCTGTGGATGATGGGCACACGAACGAGATCACGTCCAAGTTTTATGAATATATGGTGGATGAATCTGGTCGTCTGGATCACACGCGTGCGGCGCTGGCGTTGCACAGGACGATGAACAGTCTTCGTTTGAGCAAGATACCGGTCGATCAATGCATCCTGTATATCCATATCGGTGCCTAGTGGTTTCTGCTATCTGGTGAGTACGTGTTTTCTTCAGGCGTGACTACTGAGACTCACGTACCTAGAGTTGTGTTTGTTGTAGTATTTCGTACCCCAAAGTAATTTACATTGTACAACATTCTATTCGTAAAAGATCGTTAGTACAGTACTTGATACGAGCAATTCTTCGCGTTCATGACAAGGACAATGGGATCTTTGGGGATTTCCACGTGCTAGATCTTGCATCGCCGCAGTGTGAAGGCTAGTGCAGGCAATTGGCATGACCAAGGTCGACGTTAGTCTGGTGACCAGACTAGGTCGACGTCGCTACTAGTAGATGATGAACCTGATCATTGAACGAATTTATCTTATTCGATCATTGCGAGCACGATTTAATTCACCCAACCACAAGTGTGTGAGGTCAACCACCCATCAACGAGGTTGCGAGGAGCTACATACTTGGATGCCAGTCGATCGCGCGATCGACCCTGGTTCTGGAACGTTTTAAACACCAGGCCTAGAGCACGGTGAGCCCGGCCCGCGGTGACGGCAAATGTTCGATGGCACGCGGCCTATCGTAGATTCGGATCATCGCGAACGACATCAAGTCACATGCGGCTTCCTTTTTGTTCGCAGCGCCCGGTTGGTCAAACAATGTTCTCTGATCCGTCGGAACTATCGAACATCATGATGCTATTACTTTACAGTAAGTTGCCACCGAAATACGCAGTCGTCGCATTGCGCGGACGATAGAAGAGGTCGATCGAGGTCGAGTGTCAGAGCGCTGAGTCAAGTGATCGTGAACCGGCATGTTCAGCTGCTGGGTGCCAGCGAATCATGGTCATGTCACCCGCTTTCACGCTGCCACCCGAGTCTGAGGAATACATATCCTCCGCGAAACATGCAAATGATACTCTGGTGTGAGATCACTGACCAGAACTGGGAAACCCGAGGGTTTCACGAACCTGGCATACGTGAAACATGCCCCGGGGGGTTTAATAGTACATACTTGCGTGGTCTGCCTTGTCTTCCAGAGTGTTGAGATGAAGCCAGTTGCGTACACGCGGGCTGTTTCACTCGCGACCAGTTTCGTGTCGGCCTTGCCACACAGCGCAGACCGCTCGACTCGAACGCGTGTTTTGCACGAGCTGTGTCTACAGTCTACGATGGGGGCGCCGTACAAGCAAAATCGAGCGCCGCCTCGTTGGCGATATTTTCACAATAATACACCGCCTGGCCGTCGGGACTCGTCAAGCTGGTGCCCGTCGCGGTGATGAAATAGCACTCGGCCGAACATTCGAGTTCGACGACGACGTTGCCCTCCTTGCCAGACGACATGCCGGTGACGTTGATGTCTAGCGAGGAGAAGAGTGGGTGGCCGGGACGCAAGTGAGGGCAGGGGGTACTTACAGTGGACGTCGGATATGGTTACTGTGCTGGGGTATTCTGCACAAACGCTGGCTGCGGTCTGGTAGCACTGAGAGCAAGCCTATCTGTAAAGTACGCTCTGATGTTTTCGGGACGACGAACCTGGTTCAGATAGATGGGGTTGTCAACGTTGTCAACGTAAAAGTCCTCAAAGGTGACATTCTAAAAGCGAAACGATTGGCATGAAATCCCAGAGAGCGATGAGGAGACTTGACCTGGACATATCCAGTACCTCCGCCGGCCGTCGAGTTCGGATCCGGTGATCCGCCAAAGACTTTGATTCGGGCACCGTTCTGAGCGTTGTGCATCGAAATATTCTTTACGTAGATGTTGGCGACGACATCGGTTACTCCAGCATACTACAAGGACGAGTCCGATGATCGAGAGTAGCCGAGCCCCTATGAAACGTACCTGGCCAAGACTACCGACGGAGATACCATGAGAGCCGTTGCAGTAGAGGTTTTGGACTACGGTGTTAGTGGTGTTTGGTTTGAAAGAGACACAATCATCGTCGTTGTTAATAGTCGAGTCTTGGATGGTAACATACGAGGAACGGTAGATGTCCCAGCCGTCTAGAGATCAAATGAGGACAGTAGGAAATTTTGGTAAAAAGGAATACCGGAATTCGCGGCAGGATTCGAAGAATAAGAGACGGAAGAAATATTCATCCTACGGTATGTGACATTGGTGGATTGATAGACCAAGTTATTCTGTCGTTAGGGTAAGAGAGCGGTTCGGTGGATGGAAGCATGTGACGTACCCAAGAGGGAGAGCCGATTTGAGTGAGATCTTCGACGAGGACGTTTGAGGCGTTGCCCACGGTGAGGGAGACAGGTCGGGCAAAGGCGGAGGAAGAAGCGCCAGCGGTTCCCACCGTCTGTTGAAGTGTGAGAGGGTCGATCGGTGTGGGAAGGCAAGGACGTGACCTTGTTGGGATAGTCCCACCAGACCTGACCGTTGGCATCGAGGGTACCTCCGCCGTAGAGGTGGAGATTGTTGCCGGAAAGGAACCAAAAAGTGGTGCTGAGACGTGTGAGGGCCTTGGAAAGGATCGATGGAAGCTACATACGCGTTCTGGTACTCCATATGGTAAGAGTTGGGTGACCAATACGCGATGTTGGGAGTATACTGGACTGGGGACGCGTCGATGGCATGCAGGGTGAGCGGGCATCAAGTGATCGAGACGCACCGACACCGCTGAGCTCGATGTTGACGTCCTGGAGACCGGTGATTACGAGTACGGTGTTGACGACATAGTACTGGTCTAGAACGATGGTGCCTCCTGATTTGCAGGCATCAAACGCGCATATGATGTTCGGACCGTCGTCCTGGCCACCTCCAATGGGGGTGACGGTGCAGGTTTTGCCGGCGACCTTGACGTGGGCGAACGCGACGGGGATAAGTGGGAGGAGGGAAGGGAACCGCATTGGTAGCAGGGTGGTATGTGTGCTGCATGATTTATAGGGTGGACAGGGGTTATTGATCTTTCTGTCTCCGCATGATCGATAACCCCGACTGACGCCACGTGAGCCACCCTCAAGAAACCCTCTGCAAGGCCGATGTAACTTGTCCGCTCCCTCCATTATGTCTCCCAACATCTTCGCCTCCCCGCCCGCTACAAAGGCGGTCATCACACTCATCCTCATCGAAAACTCGCAGGGAATGCGCACAGTGTGGAACGACCTCCGCCAACACTACCTCCCGACCCTCCTCGGCACAATGCGCATCGCGAATCCAGTCGTGCCCGTCCGTACAACTCCCCCTCTCTGACCCCGCCTCTCTAGACCTTTTCTCAGATACCCGTCCTGTGGCTCACGACCGCACCCGTCGGCGACGATGCCGCATCCCTCCATTCGGCTCCCCCTCGACAGTACAACCAGCTCCCAGAACTCAAGTTCAGCTTCAGTCCAGATAACAGAATAACATCGCGGATCATACACAGAGCCACAGAGGTCAGCCATCCCTCCTCTGACGTGGTCGCACCCAACTCGCCCCATTCACCCAGCTCATGCTCGAGGCCGCCACCCAGTTCCAGGGCGGCCCTGTCAATTTCCACCTGTTTGTCGTCGCCGCATCCTCCCCCATGCAAGGCACGTGGGGCGTCTCGGCAACGATCCCATCTCAGATAGGCCAGTCAGAGTGGCGTCTGCTCGGCCAACGAATCGCCCAGGTACCGTGACGCGATGCCCCAACACATTCAATTGATCCTTCTGTTTCAGCTCGGTATACACTGCCACATGATCCTTCCTGCTGCACAGGACATGTCATCCATGAGTGAACTCTTCACCACCGGCGTAGGGCATCCCCCGCAGTCCTCGGATCTTGCCACTGACGCCTCTCCAGCTCGAACTCCAAGGCCACACCCAAGTGTCCGCTTGGTTTCCGACAAGTCCAGACTATACCTTTCTCCTCTCTGGCGATTCTTCTGGTTCGTCCGCCACCAGTCCTCTCCTCACAAAGCCAACCAGATTCACCCTTTCCAGCTCTAGATTCGTCCATGATCGATCCACTTGAGCAGGTGAGCCTCGTCTGCTGCACCCCTTCTATGCTGACCCCGCACAGCAACCGCTTTCCCCGGTAGCTCGCCCCGCCGTCCTTCGGCATCAGTCGTTCCCGCAGGATGTCCAGTCTGCCCCGGCAGTATCAGTGCCCGCACAAAACGGTTCGACTCCCAGCTTGGTGAGTTCGCTCCAAAAGGTGCACGGTTTGAGTCGCAAGAAGCTCTACGGCACGCAACCCCCTCGACAACCCTTTGTCCGCGAAGAGCCCGTCCGCACAAAATATAAGAGTACACCGACACCCTTGTCCATCCCGGTAGGTTCACAGCAGTTCCCCATACCTGAAGGCGCCGTGAGCAAGACAAAGGTAGAACGCGGTCGACGTGCGGACAGACCGCCACACATTGGAGGCCTATCCAACTCGAGTTCACCTGGGCGAAGGAGCCCATGGAACCACATTTCTTCCGACGTTGGCTCGTCGCCATCGTCCCCGACCACGTCCCTGTCTTCCCATCATACCACGTCACCAACCATTCCGCTATACCCGGACTTTGCAGGATACCCTACCAGTCCTCCCAGCGTGGTCTCGCCTGTACCCATACCCGAAACGAGCTTCTCTACTTCCTTTCATGATCCGTCTGGCGGCTACTTTTCGGTATCGCCGTCGTTCCAATCTCCTTCCTCACAAGGACCTGCTTGGACACCCATGTCCAATCCTGCCCCTATGGGCAAGTCACCTTCTGCGAGACGCCATTCCCAAGAACTGCCGCATGGCTCACATATGCAGAGTCTCAGCGCCATGTCCAGCAAATACAGACTCGACAGCGTCTCCACCGATCCCCGCACTATGCCCAAGAACACGCAAAGAGTCAAGGATGCGGGAGACGTCCCATTCATTTTTTCTCCCGAACTCGAGGCGGCCACGGCGGCCAAACTGCACGCCGTTCTGCAATCCACATCTCCCGCGCCGCCGCCGCCGCCGACCGCAGCTTTGAACCGGTTCTCCGCGTTTACGTCAGGAAACAGCCTGAATTACGCTGCTACGGAAGATGCATGTGCGTCGGATCTTTTCCCTTGTTTATTTTATTTTATTTTTATATTTGGTTTTGATGACCCGAATGAATCGTGTTTTGACTCGGTCGTTTTCGCGCGCGTGACGCAACACGCTGGGATGATCCGTGATCGTTGATGCGGAACCCCTCTCTCTCTCTGTCTCGCTCTGTTATAGATGGCTCGTCGCAACCACCCCGACCGTTTGGTTACGATGCCGTGCAAGACGCGCGTCCGACGACGTTGGCGAATGGACATGTGAATGACGTCGGCGATGGGGAGTTGCGCTTCGTTGGAAGCACGTCGTCGAGTTCGTTGCAAGGCTGGGCTGGTTAACTCGGACGCGTGTTACCCTTTTTTTTTTTTTCAATTCGAGACCGGGATTCATGTCGTCCCTTTTTCCCTTGTTGTCGTCGGTGGTACTTGATTGTCCAAACGTGTATGATTCTCTACGGGTTACTACGAGGTGGGGACTTTGTAGACCTTATACCTTTTTTTTTTTTTTTTTTGGTCCATAGACGATTGTACATACATACTGTACGCACCGCACAAAAAAGTGTATCACACAACCCAAGGGACGATTTTTTCCGGTGTCCCGTTTCGCTACGATCGACCAGGGATATGGTCCTTGTCCCGAGGGGCGCCGTCCCCGGTTACAGCATATTCAATACATTCGTCCTGAAACGTGTCGCAGACGGAACATGCACGAAAATGATACAGACGCCACACCCTCTCCCGGATCACGATTACTGCGACTGTTCCGCATACACCTACGACCGCGCGGATCAATGGCACGAACCGGGCCAGACGAAAAAGAAAGACAGACCTTGATCGTCTTGTCCGCCCCGCCCGTGATCAACCGCGTGCCGGTCACGTCAAACGTCGAGCAAAACACGCCCGCCTCGGCCTCGAGCGACCCCGGCTGCGGGACGTCGTCCATGTTCTGAAACGGCGTGCCCGTGTCATAATCCCAAAACGTGAGCGTTCCATTGTCGGCTACAACGTCGTTGGGTCAGCGTGTCCCCTCTGGAGTGGCATCACGCACCGCCGGAGAAAAAGACGCCCTCGGGATTGACAGAGAGGGTGTTGATGATGGCATTGTGTCCCGCAAAGTTGAAGACAAAGTTGCCCTCGGGACATTTCCATTTTTTGATATTGTTCCCACCGGCGGCGGCGGACGCAAACGAGTACTCGGTCGGGTGGATGGCGAGGGCGCGGACGGATTTCTTGTGGTGGGTGAGCGTGACCATGGTTTTTCCGGCGGCGAGATCCCATAGGCTGGAAAGGTGTCAACGACGACGTAGCAAAAGGAATGGAAAGCGACGGACCGGATGGTCGAGTCCATGGACCCGGTGATGACCTGTGGGTCGGAATCTTGGCATTTGACGTCGGCGACGGTGGCAGAGTGGCCCGAGAGGACGTGTATTTGTGCCTTTGTGCGCATGTCCCAGACGCGGGCGGAGGCGTCTCTGCCACAGGTGACGAGCACGTCGAGGGTGGGGTGGAGGCTGAGGGCGTACACGCCCGAGAGGTGGCCGTGGTACTGGCGTATGACCTTGTTGACCTCGAGGTCCCAGCATTTGACCATCTAGGACGGGTGAGACCAAGAGGAGACGACGATGGCGCACGCACCTTGTCTTCACCGCACGAAAAGAGGTACGGGTGTCTGGGGGAGACGGCCAAGCCGCGGACGGTGGAGATGTGGCCGGTGAGGGACAGCTTGAGGGCGCCCGAGGCGAGATCCCAGATTTTGATGACGCGGTCGCCGGCGCCGGTGGCGAACCAGGCGTTTCCTGGCTCGACGGCGAGGCTGCGGACCCAGCCGAGATGGCCCGAGATGACGCGGACGAGTTTCCAGGGGGCGTGGTAGGTCGGCTTGACGGTGCGCGTGGTCTTGTGGAGGGTGAGGGCGTCGGAGAGTGTGGCGGAGGTGGCGAACGTGGAGGGCTGGGGCGTGGGCGTGTTGTCGATGGCGGCGATCATG